>CM030358.1:433633569-433896069 GCA_017893485.1 Hemerocallis citrina | reverse complement strand
AATACAGTCAGTTGCTATATAGTGAACTAATTGGTGAAGGAACGAATTGGTGATGATTCTGAAGTTGCTATTAAGTTGGGATACAAAATCTTCTCGAATAGCAACTGTAATAATTATAAATAGCAACTGTAATAATTATAAATAGCAACTGAAATAATTATACAGCAATACCTGACCACTTAAACAGCAACTGTAATAATTATAAATAGCAACTGTAATAAACAGTAACAGTAAGGAACGAAATGGTGAATGATTCTGCAGTTGCTATTAATTTGGGAAACAAAATCTTCTCCAATATTTTACGGGAATAAATTATTTTTCTCTCCAATTTGACCAAATTTGCCTTAACCGTCGCACACAAAAAAAGGCAATTTATAATTATTCCTTTTATTGCCCGGTCCCCATTCCTTAATTAAAGGGATTGACATCTTAATGCAAAAATTAATTAATCTTATTGTTTAATTTTAAAAAATCTTGACCGTTAAGATTACACAGATGAATGGCTAGGATAGGCTCTTAGGTTCTCACCCCAGAGTTGGTTCTCACCCGAACCGACCCCTATATATATATATATATATATATATATATATATAGCAGACACGTGCATGTTTGGGTTGAACTAATTCTTATGCAAGTTTTCCCCTTCATAGACCATCTCCAACCAATATAGATTTCTCATATTGACTAACCAGATGTGGTGAAATTGCAAACATATCGCGAACTCACGATCAATTTTAGTCTTTTTGGCTTGGGATAATTATGTTGGGCTTGGGTTTTATATTTTTATTTTATTTTATTTTGAGCTTTAAAATATCTATGGTTAGTTAAAATAGCTAGTATGGTTGGAGGGTTGATTTTTTTTACTAGCCAAATTATTCAATTACTCTCTATTTTGTCTATTCTAGTGAGTTATGAGTTAAAATGGCTAGCATGATTGAAAATGCTCTTAACAAGCTTCATAAATGGAACTGAATTATATTAAATATATGCTCTCAAAATTGATAGATTGTTCTTTTCTGAAAGTGATGCAGAAATATTTGTGGTCAGGTGACATACCAAGGAATGTACAAGGGGCACCAAAAAGTAATTTTTGAGTCTCACCATCCAAACGTTAGAAAAATAAACTTAAGAAAGAAATTTTAGGGATATTTGTAATTTAATTTACACATAAGTATAATATTATATTACTATCTATTGCTTATGAATTACTTCATGTATCTCTTTGCTTATCCTTAATGTTAAGTACAACCATGCACTCAACAAACCTTATCACTGCAAACTGACTGCTACACAATCTTGCCTATCTTTCCATAATTTGTGCATCTTTTTATTCTCACTCCAGTTTTAACTTTTCTAGTTTTGGATGGCATCAGTAGTTTGCCTTGTCTCTATGTTTACTTGCAAGCAAAACAAAATGAGCTTGCCAAGAAATGGAAGGGAAAGGGCCCCATGTTTGAACTTTATGATCTCATTATTCCCTTTTAAATTTCTTCTGTTTATCTTAAAAATATCACCATTCATTCTTTTTTTAAAAATTAGGTTACTTTAAAAGTTACTGTTTTGGAGTAGAAATACTCCTATTTGAAGTGTATTATTGATCATCTTTCGAGATGAAACACAATGAAACCAATTCCCAAAAGTAAACCAAGATCTCAAGCACAAATTGTAGCAAATAATAAATAAAATGAGGATTGTGTGATCCCCTTGTTGCAGATCATTGGAGATAGAGGAGAGAGAGAAACTTCTATTAAGAGCAAGAAGAAAGTTACAATTTGTATGCACTATCTAACTAGAAAGCTATTCTAGCAGGAATGTGAAAGAGTTTTGTTCCCGACTGTTTTATTTGGCTAAATTATGTGGCTAAGCTTCGAATTATCCTTGCGTAAATGACTCTGTTTTCTCTCTCTCTTTATGTTTATTTGCAGATAGTAGTTGCAACAGCAATGCTAGTTAGAATGTTCAACTTCTAGATAGCCTTGGGAGCACAACCTGTAATGCCTTCATTCTTTTGAGTTTTAACTGTAACAATTCAAATATGAGCAGCAATAGACTGGATCCTACAAGATCCATTAGGATCTCACATGATCTATTTGAGAACAAAGCATTTGTACATATATGTAATTATTGGAATTAAATGAATTTGTGGATGATTTGAAATAAATTGTTTAATTATTATGTTTGATTATTGAAATAAGTTTGTGTTTTTTTTTTTGGATAAAAGATGGCAATGCCATCGCTCCATTAATGAAAAATTAACGAAACATAAAAGTTCATATTACACATCTACTAACCGTACTCTTATATCAGTTACAGCAAAAGATACAGACTATGATCTAAAGTGCATAAATAAAGATACAACGAGACGGGAGACTAAGACGTTCGTCTCCCGAAACCATCTAGCAAGATCAATATCCTCATCCCTCCAAAACCTCTTCTTGTCCCTACCCTGTACGAGTCCTGAGAAGCTGATACATACTACTATTCCTCCTCCATGTGCATCCTCTTCTTTCCATCTGTGAGCACATTCCAATCATGAATATTAGAATAAATCTTATGCAACAAGACAGGAATTCTATGATTATTCTTACAAAAACAGAAATCATTACGATCGATCCACAAACCCCACATTGTGGCAGCTACTGTAATATCTCAAATCGTTCCATCCTCTTTCTTAATTTTATCTATTCTGAATGCTCCCTACACTTCGGAACTTAATCTAGGACACCCAAAAATCCCACAATGTAAGGCCACTATCTCCCATATGCATCTAGCTCTAGGGCAAAGGAAAAGCAAATGATTTGTGTCTTCTTCGTCCTGTTCACGCCTATCGTAGGAACCATTAACGATCATGTTTCTTTTCTTTAAATTGGTTTTGGTTAGAATAGCATCGTTCTTTATCAGCCATAAAATACCCTAACCTTTAGAGGAACACCTAATGCCCATATGACAGCAGTCTCCTTACATCGCAGACCTCCATTATTCAACCATTTGTACATAAACTTGACAGAGAAAATTGCAGTTGATTCAAGATTCCACATCCTTTCATCTTCGATGTCATTCGTGTACTGTCCTTCAGTCCTAATAAAAGTATTTAGCTTTTGGAGTTGATCTAAACTGTCCTGATTGATAAGTTGCTGAACGTCTAAGGTCAGGGTCTGGTTACGCCACACATCAGCTGCAAGCGAGTCGTTGTTGATGGTAACTGACGCCGCTGCTGGGAAGAGACTAATAAGAGTGTTGTTTCCGCACCACTTGTCCTTCCAAAATCTTGTATCTTTTCCGTTCCCAATCCTGCATATGGTGTTGTCATGATAAATCGTCCCTACTCTAGCTACTCCTTTCCAAAGAGGTGAAGCTTTTGCTTGCCTTGTAGCTCCCCCGAATCTGAATTTCTTCATTTTCTTATAGGAGTCGAAAGACTTGCTCCACCAGATGTTCCTCTTATTTCTCATCTTCCACCACCACTTACAGAGCAAAGCCTTGTTCATTGCTTTTAAGTCTAATATGCCCAATCCACCAAACTCCTTACGTTTACAAACCCTGCTCCACTAAATGAGATGTACACCTTTACCACTATCACCCCCTCCTTTCCATATGAATCTTTTCCCAAGTCTATCAATTTTGTTGATGACCCATATTGGTAGCTTATACATCGACATCAAATAAATTGGAATACGGCTTAGAATAGAATTAATCAGAGTCAGTCTTCCTCCCAGTGATAGGAACCTTCCCTTCCATCTAGACATCCGCTTCTCGATTTTTTCGATTAGATGATTCCAGTCTTCTCGAGTCATAGCTCTCAGCCTCAACGATGTTCCCAAATAAGTTACAGGAAACACGTCAACCACGCACCCTAATCTACTACTGATAGTTGTGATAGGCGTGGAAATCTCATTACTATTCGGAATGACACAACTTTTGGCCACATTGATCTTCATCCCTGACCATGCTTCAAAGCATTTAATCAGAATGCCTAATGCAGTCGCTTCCTCCTCCGTTGCTTTCCCAAACATAAGGGTATCGTCCGCATATTGAAGAATAGATATTGTATCTGATATTCCTTTGACCGGGATGCCCTTGATAGTTCCCTCAACCCTGCCTCTCTTGATCATTTTTGCCAATCCATCAGCTACTGTAGCAAACAAAAGAGACGATAAGGGATCACCTTGTCTCAGCCCTCTTTGACACTTGATTTCTTTTCTGGGACATCCATTGACCTGAACTTTCGATTTCCCACCCCTTAGGCACATTTTGATCCACTGTCTACATTTCAATCGGAACCCTTTTAGAGTAAGAGCTTCATCAACCGAGTCCCACTCACCGAATCGTATGCCTTTTGAAAATCCAGCTTTAATACAAAACCGTCAGCTTTATCTTTGAATCCTCTGTAAACAACTTCGTGAGCCGAAGCGATGCTATCCATGATGTCTCTACCCTTGATAAAACCACTTTGAACTTCTCCCACCACATCCTTGAGATGCGGCACTAACCTTCGTGCCAACATTTTTGTAATAATCTTGAATAATCCATTAAGAAAACTAATTGGTCGGAAATCATCAATCGAATGTACCTCTTTCTTCTTTGGAACTAAGATGATGTTAGCATAATTTAATCTCTCAACCACGGCTGTTCCATCAAATACCTCTTTTAGAATATTCATCAGATCTGACTTTATAATATCCCAGAATCTTGTAAAGAAGAACATCGGGAATCCGTCCGGTCTTGGCGCTTTATCCTGACCTAGCTCCTTAATTGCATCGAGTACTTCTGTCTCTGTGAAAACACCCTCAATACCTTCACTCCCCATAATCCTTGAGGAATCCCACATCTCTGTAAAGAGCTTGCATCTATTGGGCATACGACTTCCCAACAAAATATTGAATCTATCATCAATGTGCCTCTTAATTGTGTCTTCATCTTCAGTCCAAACACCATGGATATTCAGTCCATTGATCTTGTTCTGCCTCTTCCTCCCGTTGGCTATCTTGTGAAAAAAAAATTGTTTTCGCATCACCTTCTTTTAGCCACTGTATTCTAGACCGTTGTTTCCAGTATATTACTTCCATCTGCCCTATCCGATATATCTCATGTATGTTTTCCATAAGCTCTTCGTTCAATTGTGTTGATAGATTTCCTTGCTCTTGAAGAATCTCCAAATATGTGGTTCTATCTACCAAGATCTGTAGCTGCCTTTTAATCTCCCCAAATTCTTTAATAGCCCAATACTTCAAACTCCTGCGTAACCTTCTAATTTTTCCGTTCCAAATTCCTGTTGCCCCCTTGCTCAATGGGACGCCGCTCCAAGAGTCTTGAATAACCGTATGTAGTCCTGGGGATAAAGTCCATGCCTTTTCAAATCGGAATTGACGACGAACACTCTTGTTCCTACTGGCACAATCTAAACCCAATGGACAATGATCTGACGTTAATCGTGTCAAGGTTTCAATAGAAGCCAAAGGAAATTCCTCCTTCCAATCACTGGAAACAAAAATTCTGTCCAGTTTGGCTGAATAGGGTTTGACTGCATATTGGACCATGTGAATCTCCTATTCGTAGTTGCTAACTCCATCAACTCGAGTTCCTCAATGATTTCGTTGAACTTGCCTCTTTCAACCAAGCCAGCTCCTCTTCCATTGTGTTCCCACCTAAATCTAGTGATATTGTAGTCCCCACCAGCTACCCAAGGTCTAGACCACGAATTTCTAGTAGCTGATAGTTCGTCCCAAAATTGCTCCCTAAGTCTGGGGTCGTACGGGCCATAAATAGATGACACCATATGCTCCTTGTTATTCCCTCTACATCTAATTCTGATCGTAACTGAAAAAGCACCAATCCTCTCATCCATTATCTCGAAACAATTGTTATCCACCCCAATAGCAATTCCCCCAGAGTACCCTATAGCAGAATTAAATCTCCACTCAAAATTCCTTATAGCCTTAATATCACGAAAATCTTTGGCAGTTGGGTTAACTATTCTAGTTTCTTGAAACGCACATACGGTAGGTCTTTTCTTAGCTAATGACTCCCCTATAAGCCTTTTCTTAGTTTTTTTGTCTCATCCCTCTAACATTCCAGAAAATGTATTACATTGAAAATGATTTGACGTCTACCCCTCTATACCACCGAATTCTATGTAGAAATAAGTTTGTGTTCTAAAGCACTTTTATATTGTTTATTATGTTTGATTCATGAATTTGTAGAAAATTGTGAATTGAATTGTAGATATTTTGATTTGATAAAATTAATAACAACCTAACTATTAAACCCCCCTCTCACACCCAAAAAAATAAATACATAAAATATAATAATAATAATAATAATAATAATAATAATAATAATAATAATAAATGGCCTATTCCGGCATTTTAAAAAGCTGGGATAGGATTTTTAATGATTTTTTTTTTTAAAAACAAAAATTATTCTATCCCAGTGTTTGGCGTTAGCGAAAAAGACAACCTCGGCATTTGAAAATGCCGGAAAAAGTTTTTTTTCATCCTCGGCAGGGACAGACCCGGCCCTTGCAGCAGCATTTCGCGACGCGCTGGGGCCATCAACGGCGGTGTTTTTAAACGCCGGGGTTGGCGGTTTCGTTTGTAGTGCAAGTAATACAACTCCTCAACCCTCTTCTTCAAATCTTTAGACAAGGAACGATTTCTTTCTCTCCACAAATACAAAAAAATCGAGGAAGTAGTATTTCTTCAATCTATTATCTTCAGTCTAATTCAAGCCATAAGCAAAACCTAAACTGGTCCTTAAAAAAAATATTTTTTAAAAAATTCGCTGCACCTGAAGGTGCAGTGGTGGACATCAATTGCCTGGGGCACAATCTCCGGCACAAGTTTTCACGCCGTCATCAATTGCCCTGACCATGAAACCTTTACTGGAAATCGAAAACAAAGTTGAGAGGTTTACTCGCAAGGCATCGCATTTTAAGAGTAAACAGAGCAAAGACTTCAAATTTCAAAACTTCATTAGATTTAAAAACATATACATTGGGAACAAAACAAAAAGATCAATGAAGATGAGAACTATATATTATATATCGGTCAGATTACATTTCACTTCTGGGACAAAACAACAAGCTGTTTCTGCTGCTATTGCTTGTATATTTCTTTAAATGGTTAAATACAAAACTGTTCAGCTTACTTCTCTAAAAAGACAACACAAAAAAACTGTACACCCCTCTCTGATCTTGAAGTATCATCCTTTCTTAACTGAACATTGGGGGGGAATTTTGAGGTCAATGCATGAAATTGCATGAAATGGAAAATGTTATAAGATATATTCCGACTTCATATTCGCAGATCTCTTAAGATAACCCCTATTATTCCTTTTGTGGTGTTGGTTGTTTTGGCCTAGCTTCGGCAAATCGTTCAACTCCACCACCTGAACCGTCCGCTGCTTCTTTGCTGTATGATAAAAGTGTTAAGAAGATTCAAATTTACTCAAATTATTGTCGTCAACTACCACAAAGGAAGAGAAGACGAAACAGACCGTTCTTAGCCTCCTCGTATCTGTCCTGAAGCTTTCTCTTCGCTTCCTCTAACCTATATTGATAGGTTGATTCCTCGTCCTTTGATACCTGAAACATAAATCATGCGATGAGACCAGAGTAAGTTTCGTAACATATACCTAAATTTTATCTGAAAGAATAATCTGATTAAGCTAGCTACAGACTTTACAGCCATTCTGTCTATTCAGCAAACAAACATAAATTTTATCTATCAACATCTATGATCTTGGGCATCAACAGTAATTTGTCGATATCTTCTTTCAAGTTACCAAACCTTGAGTCACATCACATGCATTGCACATATCATCTATTTGAAATCTATCAATTGGCTAGCCACATGATAATACGTACACAACCTTTTTTGGAGTAATATTAGAGAACATACAATTCTTCATGGGGAGTTGTACTTGCCTCTTTTCTGAGACTAGGGTTTGTTGGAATGCCAGAAGATTTCTGCCTCCCTTGAGTGGTCATGTTGGCAGCGGCATTAACTGGAGTGTCCTGTGATTTTGGTGCACTTCGCGCTAATTCTGGCCTCGTTAACTCGTCAGAATGGTTTTGCCTTTGTGTGTTTCTAAGACTTGAGACTTTAAGTTTTTTAGGCAATGAACTACTTTCTTGATGATTTAATTCTTCTCCCTTCATGTCACCATCATCTTTCCTCACTGAATTACTTCCATTCTGAAGCATTCTTCCATTTTCTCTGAATTCTCTTGTGCTTGTAGGATCTATAACATTGTCGAGATAAGTTGTATTAGTACATAGGGATTCAATAAAGAAACAAAAAAGAAGGAAATGAAACGTAGGAATTGTCTCACTCACTTCCATCCTCATCCATCCCATTGAGGATCTTTTGAGTTTGATTGGTACAGAAGGAAGTCAAAAAAGAAATTTAAGTCAGTTCATGTCAGATGGATTTTTTGTCACCTTCCAAAATTATTAATATATATACCTCAGAAATTTCAAATGCAGGTTGTGTAGCTCCGAGAGGTTCCATGTCTATTGGAGGAAAATCGAGCTCTGAATGGAGTAAGGACTTCTCTATTAAAGAAGGCGGATTGACAGAATCAGGGGTGTTTACTGCAAAATAACACAATTGCAAATGATTTACATAACAAGATGGCGGAAAAACCTCGCATATCTTTCTAACGATTTATCCAATGTTTTTAACTGACCTTGAGTAGCAGTAGCAGTAGCAGCAGCGAGATGCTCGTCAGCAAGACGTTTCCAACCTCTACAAGTAAAAGGGAAAACCTTATATGAGAGCATTGTTCCAATTGATGCTTATATACATGTGTATTCAAGCGAGATCGATTAAGATCCAGTTCAACATTTAACCAAATATAAATCACAAATAGCAACAATCTATATAATGAAACACAAAGAAAAGCTATCAAGTGGCTCCCCTTCAATTGAAACCAAATCAACGGCTCAGATTCACCCTTCCAAAACATATTTTTCCTCCAAAAAATTCCCCCCCCCAAAACTAAAAAAACTCATTACTTTATTACTATCTCTCTCTTTTCTCTTCACTTTTTCATATTTCTCTCTTTCTCTCTCCATCTCTCTCTCTCTCTCATTTTTTCTCTATTTACTTAGAAATTTATATTTTCATATTTCAGGTTTGTAAATTTTCATATTTTTTATGCTTTTTTTATGTTACATTGAAAATAACAAATATCTCCTCAACAGTTAAATTTCTTCATTTTCCACCCTCAAAGTTCTAAGAAATTGGATCCACATTTATAATTATTTTTCAACATATACTAATGGAAACATGGACTTTTATTTACAACTAATTATTGTCATACTATTCAAACTTGAGCTACATAATTGTTGTTTTACTGTTTAGAAAACGTTTCGTATATTGTATCGTTCCGAAGACGTGATGTAAGCACGTGTCGACGGGCAAATCTAGTAATATATTAATCTATGAAGTATGGAACATGGATTTATCTGTACCACTATACAACGGGAGGGGGAATGTATGTTTTTTTGAAATAAAAGTGACCGTAGTCACCTGTTTCATTAATGAACCGTTAACGAAACAAAGAGTACAAAATATTACAACCCAAGCTTAATACAGTCTACAATCTAACTGAAAAGGACATACAGTAACATATGCCGGTAAGACACAAAAGACTGGCTCTCAAAATAGCTAAGTCACCCCCCAGAACCTCATCAGTGGCTTTAGACCTCTCGTACGTGCAACTCCTCTCCATCCGTACGAGGCTTTTTTCTCGCCCTTGTTGTACCTGTCCAATAATTAATAAGAGCTAAGATTTTATGAAGCAAATTCTGAAATGTGCAGTTAATGTTACGAAAGCATGCATCGTTTCTATCTAGCCACGGGGTCCACATACACGCAGCAACCGTAGTATCCCACACTAATCTACACTCTTTCTTAATGAGCCTCGACCTCCACCTCCCCCACACGTCATCAATACTGTTAGGAATCTCGGACACCCCAAATCCCAACCCCATAACCTCCCATGTTAGTTTAGCTTTTGGACACAACAGCAAAATGTGAGTAGTTTCCTCCCCAATATTACAACGTGGGCAACTCAAATCAATTGGGATGTTACGTTTTCTTAGGTTCACCTTAGAAAGGATCGCGTTATTTTCCACCAACCACAAACACTTTCACTTTATTTGGAATTTTCGATTTCCAAATAACATCCGCGTAGGCACTTCTAATACCCCCATCATTTAAGAATTGATACATTAGTAGACTCTAGCATCCACGATCGTTCATCCTCGTTTCCTCTGCCGTGAGACATTTTCTCTGCCAGCATGTTCTGAAGTTGTTGAAGTTGGTTCTGTCCTTCTTGGGATATGTTGCCATGGAATTGTAAACGCAGTCTCTCCTGTTTCCAGACATCCGCCACCAGCACATCTTCGTTGATAGTTTCCTCTGCCAGTTTTGGGAAAAGGGATTTAATTGTATTATCTCCCCACCATTTATCCTTCCAGAGTCTAGTAGTCTTCCCGTCTCCCAATTTGGAGATAGTGTTGTCATGGAATAATTCTCCAACCTTCGCAATCCCTTGCCACAGGTGTGAAACCTTTCCATACTTGCTTCGCCCTCCAAATCTAGTCTTTTTCCGTCGTCTATATAACCTGAAGAAGGTGCACCACCAAGCCTTTCGTCGCTTGTTCATTTTACACCACCACTTGGATAGTTGCGCCTTATTCATATCACGTAGATTCACGACCCCTAGACCTCCGAAATCTTTCTTTAAACACACCTTGCCCCAACGAATCAAAATGAATCCCTTGTTATCTTCCCTTGACCCTTTCCAAAGGAACATCCTCCTGCTCTTATCGATTCTTTGAATAACCCAACTTGGAATCTCATAAATGGACATCAGGTATGTAGGTAGGCTACTTAGTACCGCACTGATGAGAGTTACTCTGCCCCCAAGCGAAAGAAATTTCCCTTTCCATCCCGCAAGTTTTTTCTCAACTTTCTCTACTAATGGAATCCAGTCCTCCTTAAGCAGCTTCCCTGGTCTGATGGGCATTCCTGAATATTTGAGGGGGAATTCTCCTTTCCCACACCCCAAAGCAGTTGAGGTCATTTCCATAACACCTTCCTGTTCCTTATAGAGGGCAACGACACAACTCTTATGGAGATTAACCGCCAATCCTGACCAATATTCAAAGCATCGTAATAACATTCTTACTGCTATGGTTTCCTCTAACTGAGCTGCACCAAACAGTAACGTGTCGTCCGCAAATTGTAAGATTGACAGTGGCTCCGCTATTCCTTTTATTTTGATTCCTTTGATAAGATCCGCCTTTTTTCCTCTCTTGACCATTTCAGTCAAACCATCGGCAATAATCATGAAAATTAATGGTGAAAGAGGGTCTCCCTGCCTAAGCCCTAGACGACACCGAATTTCTTTTCCAGTACTTCCGTTAATAACAATGAACGACTTTCCATTTTGAACACACAATCTCTTCCAATTCCTCCACTTCACCCCGAATCCTTTTAATTCCAATGCCTCGTCCACACAATCCCACTCCACCGTATCATATGCTTTTTCAAAATCTAATTTAAGCAGAAAACCGTTCACTTTATCCTTATTTCCTCTGAAGATCATCTCATGGACTGAAGCAATACTATCCACGATATCTCTACCCTTAACAAAACCACTTTGAGTGACGTCAATAATATCCTGTAAATGCGGCGCCAATCTATTTGCAAGGACTTGTTATGATCTTGAACGATCCATTCAGCAGAATGATGGGTCGGAGATCCGACAACCTAAGAACTTCAGATTTCTTCGGGATTAAGATAACATTCGCATAGTTTAATCTTTCCACTTGTGCATACCCCAGAGAAGGTTCGTGGAATATATCAATAAGATCCTTCTTGATTATAGTCCAGTACCGTTTATAAAACAAGATCGGGAATCCATCCGGTCCCGGCGCCTTATCCTGACCTAGATGTTTGATTGCTTTCAGTATTTCCTCCTTTCAGAATTCTTCTTCAATCCCTTCACTTCTTACAATTCTGGACTCACTCCACATGTCTGATTGTAACTTGCCCTGTGAATTCTCTTCTTTCCCAGAAGGTCTCTAAATCCCCTATCTATGTGTTGTCTGATTTTTAAACCATCCTCTGTCCAGACTTCTTCAATAAACATCCCTCCAATGTGATTGTCTTCTTCTCCCGTTCGCCACCTTATGGAAGAAAGTTGTGTTAGATTCTCCTTCCTTGAGCCATTGCACCCTTGATCTTTGCCTTCAGTAACATTCCTCCATCTCTCCAATTTTGTACAATTCTCCTCTGATTGATGTCAGTTCCTCAAATTCACCTCTATCCAAGTTCCTATCCTCTTCAATAAGTTCTAGCTCATGACTCCTCTCCCCTAATCTCTCCTTCCTATAAAGTTCCCCAAACTCCTGCTTTGCCCAAATCTTAAGACACTTACGTAGTCGTCTCATCTTGATAATCCACTTGGATACCGCATCAGTCCCAGCCACCGGACTCTCCCACGATTGTTGAATGATCTTCACACAGTTATCAGACATGTTCCAAGCTTTCTCGAATTTGAACTGTGGCCCAGGCAGATTTCTAACATCCCCACAATCCATAATTAGCGGAGCATGGTCAGAAGTATATATCGGAATTGTCCTTACTGCCGCAAGCGGGAACAAGTCTTCCCAATCCGCCGAAACCAAAACTCTATCTAGTTTAGCGAGGGTCGGATGAGCCTGCATGTTTGTCCACGTAAATCTCCGATCGGATGCCTGAATTTCCATGATAATCAAATCATTGATAACCTGGTTGAAGTTGTGTCTATCTCTATCGGATGCCTATCTCCCTCTATGCTCAGTCTGAAATCTAGTAATATTGAAGTCTCCTCCCAGCACCCATGGTCCATCCCATCTACCCCTAATAAATCTTAACTCTTCCCAGAAGTCATTTCTCAGAGAAGGGTTATATGGACCGTATACTGACGAGACCATATGCTCCCATCCATCCCTTTTGCGTTTAATTCTAATGGTCACCGAGAATTCCCCGACGAAACAATCTAAAATTTCAAAGATCGTCGAATCAACCCCTAGAGCTATACCCCCCGACATGCCTCTAAACGTCTTGAACCGCCAGTGAAAATCTCTCAGTGCTCTAAGGCTTTCAAAATCTTTGCTTTGTGGGTTCTCAATCCTAGTTTCTTGAAGAGCACAGATTAATGGCTTCTTCTTAGCTATAGTGTCGCCCACCAATCTATTTTTACCCCTAGAGCACATACCTCTCACATTCCAGAAGATGTATATCATTATACAACAATCCTGGACGTCTCCTACCCCCTCAACCTATCCCAATCTACAGGATACTTTAAAATCCTAATCTGTATGTTTCTTCCCTAAGCGCATTAACCCTTATTTGTTGTTCAGCTGTAGTGGGCCCCATGTCTATCCCCAGCATGCTAGCATAGTAAAGAATCATATTATCTGAAATAAATCTCAAAATTGACAACTCACCTCCACATGTAGAAGTTGGCTCCTTTGCCTTTGCCGCAGATTTGATGAGGTCCTCCTCACTAGGCCCCTTCGATCCCCACTTGTCCATCTGTCTCTTACTCTTCCTCTTTGCCTCATCCACCCAGTCCCCATGGCCTCTAAGCATGTCTCCTTGATTTTTCCTGAACCTGAAGCTAGCTCATTCACTTACCTTACCCACCTTTCATGTTCACTATTAGAGTCATGGTTCTCATCCCCCACTCCATACAACGCATCTATGATATCATCATCCATTTGATCGCCATTGTCCCATAACTCCGGCTCCACCACTTGAAAACTCCCTGAACTGTCTTCCTGTACTTGCGCCCCTTCCACACCAACATTTGCGTCTACAAGCTCCTCATCCTCCTCAACTTCTATTTGATTGCTGAAGCTGATTGGCTTTGTACTCCTATCATCAAGAAGCGCCTCAACTCCTATTCCGTCCATTAATCCCCTGTCCATTCTCTCTCTCTGGCCCACATTCTTTTCTACTTTTCCAGCCTAAGCACAATTGCGTTCAAATTTGACGAAACCGCTCGAATTGCCAGCTCCACAGTGTTTTGAAATTCCGCACGAGTCAACGTCAAAATTGCCATCTCAGTATTAGTCAATGTTCTAAAAAGCGCTAGGCGGTAGTCGGGCGGCCGATGGGGGCCTAGCGCCTAGACCTTGTAATCGGGGATTAAGCAGCTAGGCGGTAGGCGGTTTTTTAAATTTATTTATTTATTTATTTATTTATTTATCGATCTTTTGGGTTTATTTTGTTGTTACCCCTTTTTACTTTTTATTGCTACTCATTCTTACTATTGAATTTTTTCTCTTTGCAATTGTAGGATGGGCTTCACATAGTCGAATCGGTGTATTATTGTATCGGTGAACATGAGGACTCTATCTTCTCCATATCCGATGTAAACCACATTGTGGCTACTCATAAAAGAATACAAGTTCTAAAGAGAATAAATGTAAAGTTGATAGATGATCTCATGATATGCTTGATAACGATGAACAGCTTTAACTAATAACCACACTTAAATCAGATAACTTCCTCCCATCTCATGACATGCTGTCCCATACTAAGTGGATTGGCCATCCATAGATTGTTTTGGAAAGATATGTAGATGTAACGCCCCGAATCCCAAATACACTGAATTCGAGATGTTCTACAGGATCTTTACACTTCCTTTAGTACAATTTTACAAGGAAATTTAAACTTTTCACTTTACATCAGAGTTTACATCAATATTACTTTACATTGTACAGCGGAAGTAAAATTTACAACAATGAAACAAATGTACAACAACATTGAGTAATCTTTAAGCATTTGTTCCTCTTTAATCTGTATCAAGCCATTTACCTGCATATAAGACTGTGGGTACGTCAGTTTATTCAACCGACGATCATTATACACGGCCATCCTCTCCATGCCAGAAATAGTATAACTTAATTTTTCATATTTAGCAAACACAAACTTGTCACATTTCAAACTAAAGGGACTACCCTATTGATGTCGTGTTGTGATTGTGCACTTAGTCCTTAATGCATTTATTTATATTACATGACACTAATGCACACTTATTTGGATTCTATGCATCCCATACTACATAGGTCCGAGGGCAAGCCCTTAATCGTTCTTCATCTTTGTAGGGTTCAATCTCTCGCCATGACTTAATCTACTACTGTAACTACGGTAGGTATCTTAGATGTCCTATGATCTACGAGCCCATGTCCAGGCAGCCTGGAGGAGAATCCCACGCACTGACACGACGCATCGAGCAGGCTACCTATGGACAATTCAGCCTCCGCCATGGAACAATGGCACCACCCATAGCCACTCGAACATCCCACAAGCGTCGCCACCGGGACGATAATTCTGGAGTAGTGCCCACGCCATGTCTTGACGCATCAAGCAGGCAGCCTGTGGATCACTCTCACACCGCTAATTCGATGGCCCTCATACTCGTGTTTTTCTCCTACTTTCATCACGTCTCCACTATGTACTAATCCTTAGTTTTTATCAAAATCATGAACAAAAATCAAATCTCTAGAGTTAGCCTCTCCACTAAACCGGACTTATTCATTCATTCAAACATGACCAACCTTGGTCTTTCATTTCAAATTATCATTTCATTTATTTCCAAATGCCGGGGGAGACTTAGCTACTCTTTTGTTTCAATTTTCAATTCACAATTTCCAAAATGAGCATTTCCAATTCATAAATTTCCATGTTGAGTCATCATACTCAAAAGTATATTTCTTTTCAAATCATGATTTCTAATTCGTTCAAATAGTCCATAACTATACATGAAATTCATATGCTTTATCGATTATCAACTTCACATCAAAATTTCACTTCACTACGAATATTCGCATTTAATATTTTTTGCACTATTCACATATGAGAATAATTCATAACCATCACAAAATAAAATTTCTTTCTCGACTATATTAATCTTCTAATCCTTCATTTCAAATTCTTTTTGCAAGGTATAATTTTCACAAAGTATACATATAGAACCATAGTTCTATTTATGCATTTTAGTCTCAAATCATAGTGTATTTCATGCAAATAATTCCCAAATTATTTTTATAAAGTCCCATATATTTTTAGGAGAATAGTCATATTTTTTCCATAATTTTTTGGCCACCGAAACATTCAAAAAAATAAAATTTTCAATCTTGCCGATGGCAAGATTCGAACCCAGTACCCCAGGAACAACGGCCAAGGCACAGACCACTAGGCCAAGGTGCTAGACGGTATAAAGGATGCTGAGAGTAATAAATACTCTCGGCCGCACACTTTAATTTTTTTTTTCTCAAAAAATGCAAAGTATGTAACTGAGGGGATTCGAACCCGTGACCTCTGAGAAACAGGCCGCGCACTCCGACCAATT
Source organism: Hemerocallis citrina (assembly GCA_017893485.1). Classification (NCBI taxonomy): domain Eukaryota; kingdom Viridiplantae; phylum Streptophyta; class Magnoliopsida; order Asparagales; family Asphodelaceae; genus Hemerocallis; species Hemerocallis citrina. The sequence continues at coordinate 433,879,650 of CM030358.1, read as the reverse complement.
GAGCTACGCGCTCAGGTTGTCGAGTAGTAATTCGAAATTCTTTTTAAAACCATTTTCTCTGTTATTAAAACGTTTCGATGTTCAACTAGTCCCCATTTCATTTTGTTTTCATAAAAATTATTGTACAACTCCAGATTAATTATTTCTTGTCTAATTTACATATCAGTATGAAAAAATAATTTTTTCAACAATTAAAACATATTTTCATACCATTAATTCGAAATATGAACTATCCCTACCACATTTTCTTCTCTTTTCGACATTTCTTAGCAATTAGCATTCTAATCTCTTTATCAACCAATTTCATATTAATTCTCTGTCCTTAATCATTTATCCAACATACAAACTTATATTTTAATTTCTTCATGCCCATATTAACACAAAAGATCTATTTATTCACATGAAGTAGTATTGCCAATCTATTAACTTTTGTATATATAATTGTGGTGTAGATAATGAGACCTTCTTTAACAAACCATGGTTATAATTAATCCATATAACTTAGATTTTTACTACTCAAATCACATACAATTTGCACACCCACATTCCAATCAATTCATAGGTCAATGTCCAATTAAAAGCGTACTCTTATTAATATTTTTCATGCCTCATTCATTCAATTTAATCTAGCATGCATCCCTAATAGAATATAGAAAATTTTATCCACCTTAATTTGGAGAGAACAAACACTACTAGCAGCCTCCTAGACGAAAGTTCTTGCAACGAAATGCTTCTCCTCCTTGTACACGCGCGCACAAGCCTCGAAGCACTCCAAATCCGAGAGCTCCTTCCCTTTGATAGCCGGCCTTCTCTCCTTCTTGAATGCAAGCACAACTCCCACACACAACTCAATCTTTTAACTCACACAAATATAATTTAGACTATAAATTTGGAAGAGAATAATTTTACACAAGAATAACTAGCCATGGGGGGGTATTTATACTAAAAATCAAAGAGAATGGAGGGCTAGGATCAATTGGTTGGTTATAAGATGGAGGGCTAGGATGAAAGTAGGAGTTACATTAACTACCCACAACCTAGTAACCACCACACCATGATCACCAGTACAAAATTTGATTTCCCTCCAAAAGAACCACAACCGGCCTAGAGAAGAGTGCATTTTGCACGTGTACGTGCAATGCACGTGCATGCAACTAGGTCCAAAAGTTGTACATTAAATTTTTGTATAAAAATAAAATAGTCTTTAAATTGTATTCTACATGACAAGTTGTATAAAAATAGTCTATGAACTTTAATTTATGGGCCAAAATAATTATTATAAAATAAAATAAATGAATTACATTTTGGGCTTTTTTAAAAAAAAGGCTTTTTAAAAGAAAGGGTTTTTCATCCATTTAAAAGAAGGCTTTTGTATAAAATAATTTGAAAGCACAAATTTAAATATTTATACCCATCACAATGAAAAATAATTATAAGATTTAATTCAACCAAAAATTTTGCACGTGCACACTACGTGCAAAATAAAATAATTTTTCATTAATGAAAAATCAGGGCATTACAGTAGATCTGGGTGACATTTTAGGAGCTGAAAATAGAAGATGAATAAATAGCTTCACTAATGAGGAAAAGTATACTACTTATAATCTGGTAGATTGATTGAGCCTTGAAGTTGTTGGCACATGATACTTCTTATAAACTTTCCCCTTTGGTGCATAACTTCACTTATTTGGTTGCGTTAGTGATATTAAAGTCCATACTTGTAAGTTTTAACATGATTGCTGTGAGAGTGCGAATACATATCAAATCATGCAAGATAAAAAAAAAGACTAAAGATATGCTTAAATTTTATTAGGAGAAAGTGAGAGCGGTGGGTTTTTTTTGACTTTTTTTAAATTTATTTATTAATTACTTAAGGCCAGAGCGGTGGTTTTTTTTACTTTTTTTTTAAAATTACTTAAGGCCTAAGCGGGTCTAGTCCGCCTAGATCCGCCTAGACCGGTTAAACGCCGCCTAGGTCCGATTTTAGCCGCCTAGAACCTATTTTCGATTTTCATTAACGCCTAGGGCCTAGTCGAGGCGTTGGGGGGCCACCTAGTGCCTAGGTGCCGCCTAGGCGGCCGCCTAGTCTGCTTTTTAGAACACTGGTATTAGAGGGCCCCTCTGGTTTTGGTGCTGTCACTATCCACTCTTCAGCTACTCCTTTCCCAGCTGTCAACGACCCATCACACGTACCTCGTACATGAGACGTGACAGGCCCCCTCTCTGACTTTCTGCCGAACCCCATACTCACAGCTGTCCCTGACCCTACCACTGGCTTCTTTTTCGACCCGTCAAGTCCAAACCCCAAGAGCCTACCTGCTGTCTCTCCCTCTCCAAGATCCGTCGCGAGAGTAGGATCAGAATTTGCTGTTTTGAACATATCTGATGGCCTCTCCTTTGATCCAACAGTTGGTGATTTTTTGACGCCTTTTCATCTCTCGCACCTACTGGATGGCTCTGATCTGGTACTCCTCGATCTAGCGGCTATCGCTCTTCTTCAACCTCTGTCTTCTTGTCCAAACAGACCTCCGACATGTCGACTGAAGTCTCTGGCGACTCTCGAAATGATACCTTCTTTCTCTTCTCGATAATCACTTTCACCTCGTGTCTTTCTTCTTCGAACTCCGCAATGATCACTGACGGTATGAGGCTAGGGTCGTCAACTCCGATTTGAATTCTCGCATACTCACGCCGATATTGGCAACTCATGTTCTTATCGATAGAGATAAGGTACCCAAACCCTCCGACAAGGTTTTGAAATGCCGAACGAACCCAACAGTGAACAGCACATTGAATAGTTGCACCCATATCGCCGGCGTCTTGTCCATCTTCATCGCTCCAAAGTTGCACATCCATCTACTCATCGTCACGTACCAATCCTCCCCTTCTAAACTTCCACTTAAAAGCAGCTCGGTGATTCTTTCCTCAGAAGCACAGTACACTATGTAAAGATCATGCTTAACCTTTTGAATATTCCAATTCAAACATAGTCTTGGCCTAATGCTCTCTGAGAGCACTTTGGACATCTCCGCCACGGTCGGGTTCCCTGTGAGGATCTTAAGCATGATACACAGCTTCATACGACTCTCGAATTCGACCATGATCAGCGTCGGCGTGATTACCGCTTTGATAATTTTCCTACCAGCGTCGCAACTCTCCTCCAACCTCACAATGTCCATCTTGTTTGCACTGGCTTTCAGGAGATCCAACGGAGCAGTCGACCAAGACTGAACACTTCCTGTCACTTTGATCGAGGGGCAATTCTTGGAAATGTGGCCGATTTCTTGCACGTGTAGCAGAACCAATCATTAGCGCATACGTGAATAGTGTGGCCTGTCTCGGCGCATTTGTGACACTGGGGAGGTTTCGGTTTCCTTGATGGAGCAGACAACGACGAGGAGCTCAGCTTTTCGGCCTTCGTCTCTGCCTTCTTCACTCTTTTGGGCTTGAATAAGATCCACTCTCCCTCCTCATCTTCCTTCTTCATAAGTTCCATTTCCGATGAACCATCCCCACGTCTTTGGGATGCACGTCCTGGACCATTTTTACCTCTAGTAGTCACCTCTAGGTAGGACCTCCTATAAGTCACTGGTGGTCAGAAAGTCTCTTTCCACCTCCGCTGCCGCGAGCTTGCCCTTTCCCACTGGCTCTCGACTATGGGCTTCGGACCTTCCTTGGCTCGACCAACCTCTATGGATCGGTCGGTTGTCCTTCGTCTGACACCGACCTCCAACTCTCACCTCATCTAGAGTCTCAACATCAGCCCTTCCTCTAAACTCCGGACGACGTTCGTCCTCCTCCGCTCTACCTCTCTTGGTCATTGAGCGAAGGTGGCTGGGCTGAGCTTTGCTACTTTGGAATGAGTCCTTCCGGTAGTCGCTTTGGTATTCTCTCTTGGCTTCTCTCATCGTTTTGATATTTTAACAGTCTCAACTTTATGTTCTTGGCATTCTCCATGGCGCATGGACAAATTGTGAAACATGACAAAATGATACTTCAAAATCTTTAATATATACACATCAATTTATTTTGAAACAGAAAGGAGGATTCAAAAATGTAAGAGGTGACGGATTTTTTTTTTTTAAGCAAAAGAAGTGACCGTTTTTTTTTAAAGCAAAGAGGTGACGAATTTTACAAAATATCTTTGTGCACTTTTTGACGAATGAAAATATACTTATATATTATGTCTGACACATCTACATCTAATATTTCTATCTATACAACTATTTAATGGGAGAAGGGGTTTGTGTCATTGAACTCCTTCCGCTCTACTAGTCAGTATCCGCATATGATATTACACTTCCTTTTACTGTGTTTAATGTGTGGCCTTCATCACTATATTTAGTGCCCTTTTATGATACTAACTATTTTAATTTTCCTTCTAACTTATTTCGTTTAGTATACCTTATTTTTCTCTTCTAATTAATACATTTATTTCAGTTTCTTCTTCTTCTTCTTCTTCTTCTTCTTCTTCTAACATATTTCGTTTAGTATACCTTATTTTTCTCTTCTAATTAATACATTTATTTCAGTTTCTTCTTCTTCTTCTTCTTCTTCTTCTTCTTCTTCTTCTTCTTCTTTTCTTTCAGGAAATGCATTTAATCTTAATAAAAAATTTGTGTACTACATTTTCAATTTGAATTTTATGTGCATTTTCATTTGCTGAACAATGAAATACCAAATTCTGACTCACAAGTTGCATAAAAGAAAACATATAAACCTCCTAACCTAAATGAACTTAATAGTAAGACATTACAGAACTTACTTGACAAGAGTTCGAGCAAGTAGACTGATTGATTTTGATTTGTGCTTTTGCATACCTCTAACAACTATTCCAATCTTGGTATCCTAATGTCCAAAAGATAACAATCCAATGAGAAACAGTACAATGGATCACTAAAAATAGTATAACCTCAGACCGACTCAGCACCAAAACAAGGCGTGGGAACGTACTTTTAAGATCTTTACTGACATCTTCATCAATTGTAGCCATCCTAGCAATTCCGACAAAACCTTTTCGGACTTCACACAAACAAAGAATACCCACAAAAAACTCACATTTAGTATCACATTTAGTATCATGAACCAGGGATCTCTACACTAAACAAATTCAATTAGGAAAAAAGATTCAAATGTAAGTCACCTAGTAGCTTATAAACAAACCTCTTCTTGCCAGTTATCGAGCTCCTGCTTAATCCTAAACACTTGACCAATCAATTGTTGTTGCGTCAGCACCTCAAACTCACCAACACTCGAGCACTGCAATCTATTGCTACTGCCCAAATTATTACTCTCCTTCGGCGTCTCCTGACTACCCCCATTATATCCATCCACTCCGCCTTCAGGTGTTTTAACTTCGGACCCAACACTAGACCCATGCATTGGCAAAGAAGTAAACAAAACCTTGGCAATCTCATCGCGACGAGCTAAGAACTCGTCAAGGCAATCAAACGAAGCAACAAGGATAGCATTCTTGATCACCTTAAAGATGTCAGCATCTGTACACCTAAAGAACTTCCTCCAGTAATCCAGAGACTCCGAAGAGCCGCAGTTTTCTCCCATTGCTGGTAAGTTAAACAACTCAACATAAGATTATAATAAAAAAGCCCACATGGGCATTCATAATTAAACTTCCAGAATAAAAATAATTACTAAATCCTAAAGGGTTTCTTTCATTTTTTCTGGAAATTCAGCAACTACTCAAAATTTCGAGAACAACCCAAGATGTGATTTTGATTCAGAATCCTAATAGTTTGATTGCTCAATTATAATGGGTTCTCTTTAATTTAATTAAATTCGCATTAAAAACAAATTTGATTAAGATACTGATCGATCAAACAGTAGATAAAATTTACAGGAAAAACCCAAAATTGATTTTTTTTTTTTTAATTGGGGATGAAACTAGGGTTAGGGTTTTACAATTATTTCATTGAAAAAAGAAGAGTAGAAACTTACAGAAATTGTCTGCAATTTTTACCATGAGAAAGAGAAGATAGGGAAAGAAATGAGGGAAGAGATGTTAGCTGAAAATAATAAGTCTTAAAATATGCAAAGATAAGAGGAGCAATTATGCAATTTAACGGAATGTTAGGGAGCGTTCTATTATTACTTTTCGGTGCCGCTAGCGCGAAACATAAAAATCGGCGATTCAAATAGGCGGTCGCTATCCGACGTGTTTCCAAGTTATTGTCAAACCCGGTTAGATTTTGTTAGGAGTTTGGGAAAAGACGGAATTACCCTTGTTTGAATTTCAATGAGCACGCATCTCAAAGAATATGTGTCCGTAATTTGAGGAGGTTTGTGGATTCTAGTTGGATTGCATCAAGATTTGTTCGATCTTAATTCTTAACAACTCAAAAGATATGATTTGAACACCCAAAAAAGATTTGTTGCATCTTTATTTAATGTGGACAGAGAAATTAAATGGGGATGATGAATGCAGTGGATTTGTGCATTAAACTTGGTATACGTATGCATTAAACTCGCTAAAGAGCGATTCAGCACCGTGTCCGGATGAATTCTCAGTCTTTTTCTGCCAAAAATTCTGGCTTAGTCTTAAAGATGATCTCCTTCGTATGTTCTCGGACCTTCATTAGGATTCCTTCTCCTTTGACCGCATTAATTATGTCCACATTGTGCTCATTCCCAAATTAGTAAGAGCGCACTCGGTAGCGCATTTCAGGCCTATTAGCCTGATCAACACCACTTTCAAAATCATAATGAAAGTTCTTTCCTCTAGACTCAGTGCAGTCGCATCTCCCCTCATTGATCCCGCTCAGTCGGGTTTCATCAAGGATCGCTATATCCTTGATAGTGTTGCCTCCGCTTAAGAAATTATTTCCCGTTGTCACAACTCTAACTCAGAGGGTATCCTTCTCAAACTTGATTTCCAAAAAGCTTACGACAACGTTAGCTGGGATTTTCTATTTGACATTCTGATTAATAGGGGATTCGGTCCCAGATGGATTGCGTGGATTAAATCCAGCCTTTATTCAGGCACTTCTTCCATCTTGGTCAATGGCTCTGAGGGTCACAAATTTAAAATTAAATGCAGTCTCCGCCAAGGAGATCCACTTTCATCCCTTTTGTTTAGTCTTGTGGCAGACGTGTTTAGTAAACTTCTTTGCAACGCTTGGGAAGCTCAAATCATTGAGGGTCTTGGTGAATCGCATCAATTTCACTATGTGCTGAATTTGCAATACGCTGATGATACGATCATCTTTGCTAAACCAAATTCGCAGACTCTCTGCAACCTAAAACTGCTATTGTACTGCTTTGAATTAGCTTCGGGCCTCTCGATCAATTTCCAAAAATCATCTGTGCTATGGCTGGGAGGCTCTCCCAATCGCCAGAGCGAGATATCCAATTTCTTTGCCTCCTTCCCCATTACGTATTTGGGCATCCTCCTGCGATGGGGTAAGCTGAATAAAGCAGATTGGTTGCCCATGGTGGAAAAAGTAGAGTCAAGGCTTAACGTCTGGTCCGGAAAATTTCTTTCCCGTGGTGGCAGACTCATCTTCCTGAACTCGGTTCTATCCTCTATCCCTCTTTATATGATGTCATTCTATTATGTTCCTTCTTGGGTCACCAAGCAGATAGATCAAATCAGAAGTAACTTTTTCTGGTCTGCATCTTCCACTCTCAAGCCAGGTTCGCACATTGCCAACTAGAAACTGGTCTGCTCATCCAAAGAAGCAGGGGGGTTAGGGGTGTTAAATCTCAGACACCAAAACATAGCTTTATTGGGTAAATGGCTGTGGAGATGCCTTAAATTTGATCATATTCTGTGGATCCAAAGTATCAAGGCTAACTGTTTTTCAACTAGACCTATGTGGAAATTCTCACTCAGAATTCACTGCAGTGCTTCCTCATTCTGGAGGGGGGTTTGGAAAGCGGCCGCAACATTCAAATGCGACATCTTCCATGAGTGTTTCGATGGATCTAAGACCAAGTTCTAGTCCGATATCTGGATTGGTAACATCAAGCTAGCATTCGCTTTCCCAGCACCGTTCCTTCTGGCCTCCTGTCCTCTAGCTATAGTGGCTCAATCTTTTACTCTTATTAACTCCCAAAGTCATTGGTTATGCATTGGTTAATCCCCTTTTCAACCGATATTCCTTCACACCCGTCCCCTAATCTTAACGACCTCCTCACTTCCCTTAACCATTTCATTTGGTACCCAAAAGAAGATTTTAGCTGGCGTTGGAACCCAGCTGGGAATTTCATTGTTAAATCCTTTTATAAGTTTCTGAACTTTCGAGGTATCAACTCCCCTTTCGCTGATTTTATTTGGAACACTTGCGCCCCTCTGAAGGTTAAAATTATCTCTTGGCTCGCCCTCAACAACAAATTGCTCACTGTCGAAATCCTCAACAAAAGGAATTTGGCGTGGGGTCAAGCGTGCCCTCTTTGCTCTACTAATTTTGAAGACGTTAATCACCTTTTTGTGGGATGCGACTTCATTCGCCCCTGATGGAAAATTGTTTCTCTAGCCTGGGAAGTCTCTTCGCTTCCTTACAACGTAACCTCAAGTTGGTCTTTACTTCCCACGAATAAAAGATACCGCAAATCGTGGAATTTATCGGTTCAAATTATTATTTGGATCACTTGGTTAGAAAGAAATAAGAGGTTATTCAAACACAAAGCCTCCCCTATTTCCATATTAATTGCAGATTTAATTTTCTTTTTTAATTACTGGTCTTCTTCATTAAAAAAGGAAACTAGGGATTCTCTTTTCGGTCATAGACTGTATGAAGCTTTAAATTGCCTCCGCATTCTTAATGCAATTTAAGTTTCGTTGTTTCTTGCGTCTATTTACTGTCTATTTATTATCTCACAGGGTTGATGAACAGTTTGTTCCTTCTACAGTGAGCTGCTACCGCATGGCTGCTTTGGTCATGGGTTCCTCTCCCGTTTTGTTGAGGATCAGTGGATTTTGTTACTTTTGATGTTTTCTTTTGGTTCACTCAGATCTCTGATCCTCTAACTGTCTTGCTCTTGTTTCACTAGCTTGTTTATAAAGCATGAGTTTTTTTGAGTGGTTAATTTCTATAATGTTCTACTGCTTGGGGTGTTCTAGCACATCGTTAGCCTAACATTTTACTATTTTTAGTTTTTTTCTCACAGTTGGTTTGGATTTTTTGATCTCTCTTAGTTGCTTGACCATTCCGATTAGCATCATTCTTTGCTGACTGTTTGTTTTCTCTTATTCATTGAGTTCTTGTGAGAGTAGTTGTTTCGGCCCCTCAGCTCTCGCAACTATCTGAGATTGTAAGAGCTGGTATCCTTGATCCTTTATTATTTTGGGGAGATTGTGCTGCTCGCAGTCTTCTCCCTTTAATTGAAAGATGTCCCGCTGTTGGCTTCTTTTCTCCCCCGGGGGCCTTTAGAGTTGCGTTTAGGCCTTCGGCCTGTAGTTTCAGTTTATGCTTGGCTTTTTCTGGCTGGGCATTGGATGGGATGCTAGTACTCTCCCGTTGTCAGGTCCCTCTTGTCCATGGGCCAACGGTGCCTAATTTTCTGTTGCCTGGCTCCGGTTGCGACTGCCATCCTGTTGCCCGCAAGCTACTTCGCCTGAGTACTGAGAGCCTAGTTGCTTTTCTCCATCTAGGTCGGAAGCTTTCCCTTTTCTGCTGAAGTACGGATCGAGGATCCCTTTCTCGCCTGGTCTGCTCTTCACTGCTGAAGGCCTCTCCATTGCAGGAGGCTTGAGGGAGTGACGGCTCTTCATCCTTCCTTTTCAGTTGCCGTCGACTGCTGGTTTTCTGCTCTTCTCGCTTTGGAATGATGTTAGATGTTGGGAGGGGATCACCTTTGTATTTATTCTTGTACCTGTAGCCGATTTTGTTGTTCCTTTACCAGGCTTGTTTTACGCCTTGTAAAACTTTTTGTACTGATTATTGGTTATTATAATTGCATGGCTGGAGTCGGTTGACTCTATTCGGTTCATCAAAAAAAAACTTGGTATACGTATGACACAAGAACATCATCATTATTATTGCTTTCACGATACATTTTACACGATCTCTTTAGGTTAACTTTGCGGTAGAAAAATGACATCAATTTTGAATTTGAAGTTATATAGAATTTGTCGTTGTTTTTAATTAATACACAATCTTATTGATGCGGTTTGTTTTTGGGAGGTGGCTACACCAGGTGTGAGTTCTTCTCGATTTGTATTTTTTGCGGAAGCTTCGGTGCGAATGGTATGCCCGACCCTCGGCCGAGGGACCCAATCGGGAGAAGAGGCAGGAGCGAGGTGGAGGTCGGATGCTCGGCTCGGAGCTGGAGGCTCGGCTTGGATCCGGGAGTCTCGTGTACCTGCACTCGACCTAGAAACACCGGGGTTGGTCCCGGTGGCAGGCCCTCCGACAGTCTAGTCAGTCACTGAAGGAGAGTAACAGTCACTAGGGTTTATGAGAGGGGAAAAGATTGATTACCTTTGGAAGGGGTAGGGGGCCTGGTATTTATAGAAAAAGCCAACTGGGTTTGGACCCGTTTGGGGCCGGGTCTGGACCTGGTTTCCTGTGGGCCTGACGTGGCAGAAGCCCAAGTGGATAGGGCTGACGTGGCGGAGGTCTGGGTGATTTCCAAGCTGACGTGGCAGACCTGGATGATCCGGTGGTGAACGCCTTTTGAGGGGATCCTGTGGCCTAGGAGGGGCCACGTCATCTGACCCATATCAGGAGCCCCCCACTCCTGGAGGACTCGGTGACCTAGTCGTGTAGGAGTGGTTTTTTGCCTCTGTAAGAAGAGCGAGGTGGTGTGTACGACGAGAAATGGGATCTGTATCTTCCAGAAGAGGTCGGGGGGGGGGGGGGGGTAGGGTGAAGGGATCCCACATTGGAGTCATGCAGAGTACCGGGCGCAGAAGAGTCGGAGCTCGGTTTGCCGAGCATCGGGGGTCGGCAGACGAGCCCCTTCGCCTGTTGGAAAAGCAAGGGGACGCCGGGATCTGTGGAGTAGGAGGTCTTCTTTCCGAGCTTTAGGGTCGGTAGGCGAGCCCCCTCACTGGTTGGAAAAGCAAGGAGATGCCGGGATCTGTGGAGTAGGGGGTCTTCTTACCGAGCATCGAGGGTCGGTAGACGAGCCCCTTCACTTGTTAGAAAAGCAAAAGGGATCGTCGCGGCTCGCAGTACCATCCGAGCGTCGAACCTCCTGTTGAATAGAGGAGGATCTTAGGGCTCGCGGTGTCATCTGAGCTCCGAGCCTCCTGTTGAATAGGGGAGGAATTTGGGGCTCGCGGTGCCATCCGAGCTCCGAGCCTCCTGTTGAATAGAGGAGGATTTCGGGGCTCATGGTATCATTCGAGCTCCGAACCTCCTGTTGAATAGAGGAGGATTCTGGGGCTCGCGGTGCCATCCGAGCTCTGAGCCTCCCGTTGAATAGAGGATAATTTTGGGGCTCGCGGTGCCATCCGAGCTCCGAGCCTCCTGTTTGAATAGAGGAGGTTTTTGGGGCTCGTGGTACCATCCGAGCTCCGAGCCTCCTGTTGAATAGGGGAGGATTTTGGGGCTTGCGGTGCCATCCGAGCTCCGAGCCTCCTATTGAATAGAGGAGGATTTTGGGGCTCGTGGTGCCATCTGACCTCCGAGCCTCCTGTTGAATAGAGGAGGATCTCGGGGCTCGTGATGTCATTCGAGCTCCGAGCCTCCTATTGAATAGAGGAGGATTTCGGGGCTCGTGGTGTCATCCGAGCTCCGAGCCTCCTGTTGAATAGAGGAGGATTCTGGGGCTCGCGGTGCCATCCGAGCTCTGAGCCTCTCTTTGAATAGAGGAGGATTTTGGGGCTCGCGGTGCCATCCGAGCTCCGAGCCTCCTATTTGAATAGAGGAGATTTTTGGGGCTCGCGGTACCATCCGAGCTCCGAGCTTCTTGTTGAATAGGGGAGGATTTTGGGGCTCGCGGTGCCATCCGAGCTCTGAGCCTCCTGTTGAATAGAGGAGGATTTTGGGGCTCGCGGTGCCATCCAAGCTCCGAGCCTCTTGACTTGTTGGAAAAGCCTGGGGTTTTTTAGGCGGCTCGCGGTACCATCCGAGCATCGAGCGTCCTGTCGAATAGAGGAGGATTTTGGGGCTCGCGGTGCCATCCAAGCGCCGACCCTCCAGACTTGTTGGAAAAGCCTGGGGGTAAAGAGGTAATTTTGTGCCACATGCTGACATCACCTGTGCAAGAATCGAAGTGACTCAGATCCTAATGGCCGTTGGATCTTGATGATTAAGATCCAACGGCTAGATCTTTTCGTGAAATCGAGGAGTCGCTTTCTCTGTTATAACCCCCCCTTCTTTTCTTTTCTTCGTTTCCTCACTTGTGTTTTCTAACTTTCAATAACATGGGTTTTTTCTCATCTGCCGTCGGCGACCTTTTTCCGGTGATCTTTCCGTTAGCGCGGTACTTTCAAGTTAGTATTTCTGATTCGTAATGTCGCGCTCTCAGTCTGGCTCCGAGGCAAGCTCGTCAGGCCGTTCCGAGAAGGAAGTTGAGTCACCCTTGACGTCTTGGTCCCTGGACGATTATGGAATTAAAGAGGAGGTTCTGTCAGATCCAGGGTCAGATGGCGGGGATGAGGTAGTTTTCGTCATACAACCCTTGAGATCCCGTAGGCTAGGGAAGGAGCCTGTGGATAAGGGCGAGGGGGAAGAGGAAGAGGAGGACCCCGAAGGGGAGGGGGATGTTGATGATGACGAGGACAAGGAGGAAGAGGAGAGCGACGAAGAAGAGTGGGACCCCGAGGGCGAGGGAGACGTTGAGGACGAGGAGGACGAGTAGGACGACGAGGAAGAGCAAGATCCCGAGGGAGAGGGTGTCGTTGAGGACGAGGAAGATGAGGAGGAAGATGAGGAGGAAGATTCTGAGGGGAACCAGGGGGAGCCCGATCAGGGTGCCGGGGGAGACGATGTTCGAGGAGATGCGGGGGAAGGTAACGTAGGAGGGGTAGTAGAGGGCGAGGGCGATCTCCCTCCCCTGTCACCATTGTCGACACCGTCCCCAGAGAGAAAAACTCGTCCTCGTAGGAGGAAGTGGATCCGTCCGGATAGCCCCCCCTCGCCAGATAAATATGCTCCTAGGCCAGGGTTCGAGTTTGCCCCTGTCACCTTCAAAAATCTCGGGTCGATTAAGATGTATCCTGATGACGTTAAGGATCTCGCTCCTCTCCCCTTCGTGCTGGGTGACGAGAGTCGGGTGAAGATCAGGATGGATGGCATCCAGTGTGTCCTGAGGGCGGACTACCTGCACATCCTGAGGGCGGCCTACTTTATCCCCAAGGAGTTTGAACTCCTAATTCTGAGCCCCGGTATTCGTCCAACCACCACTCTCGCGCCGGGCTACTGTGTTTTTCCCAAGGATACCTTCATCTCGGGACTTAGGCTGCCGTTGCACCCCTTCATCAAGAGAGTCTTGAATTGGGCAAAGTTGAGCCCGATGTAGTGCGGCCCCAATTCTTGGAAACACCTGGTTTGCTTTATCTTGAAGTTCCAAGAGAAGGGGGTCAAGCCGAGGCTTACATACTTCCACGCTATCTTGGGGATGAGCTCGTTGGGTGATGCGGAGGGAATCTTCTATTTTTTGCCTAGACCTCATAAGAAGGTGATGTACGGCCATCCGGACTCCATCAAAGGATGGAAGGAGAAGTACTTTATAGTCCGGAGTGAGAAGCCTTAGGGGTTTCCAACCGCCTTGAACTTTTTTAAGCCAAACCATAAGCCTTCGAAGCGTAATGAGTTGACGGAAAAAGAATGGGCGGAGGTGGGGAAGATCGTTGGGGGGCACAGCATAGGGTGGCCCCGAGTGACGAAAATGTACCTGGCCCGAGCCGTACTGAGCCCAGCCGACCCTAGTATGTTTTTGTTCTGAATTTTCCTATCTTTCTACCTTCGTATTAAAATTTGCCTCTCTTCTTCTATTTTACAGAGATGACGGCCAAGCAGCTCGATAATAGGCAGACCTTGTTGGCCGTTGCCGCCAAGAGGAGGGCGGAGAAGGAAAAGAAGGCAGAGTAGGATAAGGCGGCTGCCCAAGGTGTGGGGTCCAACAAGGGGCCAGCCTCAGAGGCTGTGGAGCCGTCCCCAAAGAGAGTGAAGAAGCATCACCACACGCCAAGGGCGTCTAGCGGGCGGGGGGAAGCTCTGGTAGCAAAACAACTTCCGAGGTCCCGGAGTAGAGGCTTCCCCCTCCTCGGCCCACTGCTGAGCAGATGGTTGGACAACAGGGACTGAGGCCACATGCCCCTGATTGGCCGGTTCTCGCAGGGGATTCCCTGCTTGAGGGTCCCGTGGCCATAGAGGTGGTCAGGAACCTTGCCACAGAGCGAGATCGCATGGCTCTGGCGACGTAGACGTCTGAGATGGCCTTTATGCGGTGGTCTCAGGCGCAGCTCTCGGTGAGTGCTCGTAATTTTGCTTCGAGTTTAGCCTCTTAGGATTTCTTCTGACTTTTTCTTCCTCAGACAGGGATGCTTCATGGGCAGCACTTCCAGAAGTGCTTGGAGAAGGAGGTCCTCATCGAGAGGAGGAACGCGGAGAAGTATATCCGCGAATTGACCAAGTTGACGGACGAGCTAAAGGAGGCTCGGAGCATGGAGGCAGTCCACGAGGCCCAGATTATCATAAGAAAGATGAGGATCGCCTCAAGGAAAAGGCCCGGGAAGAAGCTGAGAAGGTGCGGAAGGCCATGGAGGGGGTGGAGTTCACCATGGCGGATACCCTCATCCTGGCGCAGGACGAGGCCTATGACAAGGCTAAGGAGCATTTCCGGTTGATCTATTCGGACAAGAGGGTCGACCACCTCCACTACAACTGGCAGCCTGAGCATCTGCTGACACCCGGTGGCGAGGAGATGGGGGACACTCGCCAAGAGGAGGTCGGGGGCGACCCTACTAATGAAGAGGTGCCACCCCCCCTCAAGCATAGTTTAGGTTCTCCCTTTTGATTTTGTAAACGCCTTGCACGGATTGGCCATCGCCTTTTGTAGCACAAAAAATTTTAACTTAATGAAAGATAATTTTTTGGCCGATGCTCCATGACTTGTACTTTTTTAGTCTCTTTTGTGACTTGTTGTTTTTCTCGTCTTTTTGATAGATGCATAAGGTCCTCGGTGCCGACCATATTTCCGCCGAGGCATCCTTGGTCCGAGCTGGGCTGGGGGCCATGGAGGCCACTCTGGCTTGCCAACGAAAGCATACTCGGGACCGAGCGACTGCGGTGGATTACTTCATGAACAAGTCTAGGGAGCTCAGCTTGGAGGTCGCTCGTCTGAGGAAAGCCATAGCTGACCGGGACTAGTGGGTGATTGAGACAAACTGTTCGATATCGGATGCCTCGAGTGGGCGGTCGGCTTCAGAGTCTTTTCTTCGTGAGACCGTTGTTGTGAAAGAGTTGGAGATCTGCAGATTGAAGCAGGTACTGGGCACCGGTTTGATCGAGGAGGCAAGCAATTCCGTACTAGGACCTTCTCCGACCTTTTTCTTGGAGGGGCCCAGCCTGATGATGCAGAAAGCTCAGTCGCGGGAGAGCCTTCCCCAGTCGAGCCAATCGAGCGTGAGGAGGAACCCGAGGGAAGCGCCTAATTTGAGTTTTAAGCCGAGCATGAGTGGTTTGTAAGCTTTTCATTGTATTTGTGCTGCCGTTACTAGCGCACGATAGGTAATAATAAAAAAACTCCCAACTTCTTTAACTTTGACGATTCATTGAGTGAGGATTGTTGCCGAGCTCGGCCTTGTCAGGGGTCACCGTCGAGGAAAAAAGGCTGCGCTGTAGCTTCTTGTAGGCAACGCATAATTAGTGGCGTTTCGCCTTCCGATAAGCATTAATTGCAACATTTCACCTTCCGTCATTTGGACTTCCCGATGCAATAAATGCGCTTCTCAGGGGGCTATATAACCCCCATCCCCTCATTGTTTTTTATCAGGGATAGGGTTTGACCTATCTGCCATATGAAGAAACCCAAGGCCTTGCTCGAGGTCGACGACGAGCCCCCACACTTATTCTCAGGAAGGTGGCAAGGGTGTAGCTGGCGATTGCCGCCGAGCGCTTAAGTTGCTGGTCTTGAAAAAAGCCCAAACCATGCTTGGGACATATGCCGAGCCCCTACACCATGGAGAAAGCCAGTTGTCACGGCCCGCTTCCCAAAAGAATACGGAATATGGATACGAGACAAAAGCCTAGCGAATGATTTTTCATCATCCATAAGCTGTTTAAGAAATCTTTACAACATTCACAAAATAATCAGAGTCGGAAGCAAAAGTATCAACCAACAAGCACATATGAAGT
The DNA here is from genome assembly GCA_017893485.1 of Hemerocallis citrina. Lineage (NCBI taxonomy): Eukaryota > Viridiplantae > Streptophyta > Magnoliopsida > Asparagales > Asphodelaceae > Hemerocallis > Hemerocallis citrina. The sequence goes on along the minus strand of CM030358.1, from coordinate 433,863,382 downwards.
CAAAATACCAACAAGAATACTTGAAACCAAATATATAATCTCAAATAGTCATGATCTGAATAAAACAAATATCTTGGGTCACATCGCCCAAATACAAGAATAAATCCAAGTCTCAAAATACAATATTGTTCAAGCAAGCTACAAGAAATAATATTAATAAAATGCAGCGCTAATACTTCATGTCTCTGATACCATCTATAACCTGTTCTCCAAAATCTGCAATTCAACGAATGCAGAAAAGAGGAAAAGAGAAAAACAAGTACCCGTCAATTGCAAGTTACGGGCCACTTATAATGTAGGATACAAGCACATGGGAAAACTAACTAGCAATATGGTATAAGTATGATGTCAACATAAACAACTAGCATGGAAAAGTGAACAAGTGTAAATGACATGAATCAAGTGTCAAGTAATCAAGTATCATGTGAACATGCATCAAGTGTCAAGTATCATGTAATCATGTATCAAGTGTCAAGTTTCAAGTCTCAAGTATCATGTAGTCAAGTAACAAACAAGCATGTATCATGTTCAAATATCAAGTTCAAGTTCATGTATCATGTCTTGTAATGATTACTATCTGGGTAGCACTTCATGCATCCCACCTTACATGGTTGCTATAACAAACAGTTTCGCTTTAGATTTCATAGTGGACCATAGAGGACAGTATACTCGGGGACAAGTCAAGTAATCGAGCTTCAAGCTCCAAGTATCATGTATCATGTAATCACGTGTCAAGTTGTGCAAGTGGCAAGTATCGTGTCTTGCATGCAAGTGTCAAGTAATCACGTGTCAAGTATCATATCTCAAGTAATCACGTAGGATCAGTAGATCCCCTTCCGAGTACACGTTTCTGAATTATCCACTATTAGATCTGTCCCTTAAACCCCGGCTTGGTTATTTATTATTAATGTCAAACAAGCATGTATATATACAAAATATATCAAGAATAACATGGCATGATCATGTGACAAGTGCAAGTTGCAAGATAAATATGTACGAGTGCAAGATATCTCATAAGGAATAAAATAGACAATCTCAAGTTCAGGACAGCAAGACCATACTGTAGTAAAATAGTGATTCCCAGTATTACAAACATCCAAATCTAGATCCGTCAAAGGATCTAGAAAATAGACTTCCATACGAATCCAGCGACTATAAATAAGTCATATATTAATTCACAAAAACATAGCTCAAAACTGATTTGAATACAGAAAATAGGTTCAGCCAGAAATCAGGAAAACGAATTCAAGAACAGGAAAACAGCATGAAAACACATTAAATAAATCCACAAAAAATCTGGGGTATTCCCCTATATGTCTAGTATCAGAATATAAAGTTTCATAATTTTCCAGTAAAATTAGATCAGTCATCAAAAATAAGAAAACATCAAGAAACCATAGTTTAGCAAATCTAGAATTCCCAACACTACTGTACGAAAACTATGATATCTCGCAACCAGTGAAACGAAATCCAATTCTGCCAAAGGAATATGAAAATAGATAAGATATACTAACTTTCATATTTCACAAATATTTTTCATACAGTAAAAGGAATCATAGTGAAAATAAGGTTCTTTATATAACAGCGAGTAAAATACAGCAAGTATAGTTTTCATAAACGAGCATGAAACGACATATAAAACGTATCAATATAATTCACCAAAATTCTGGGTATTCCCTAACTAGATAAAGAAACACTGACCAAAGTTTTGAATCAAAATAATGTATGTAGCATCAGTATCAAAATCATTTAGTCATCAAAATCATCGAAAAACAAAATCTGGAAAGATCGACACCTCTGTAGTAAAACAGTCATAACTCACTCATACGAAAACAAAATCGAGAAAGGTTAGAGGGGTTTGAAAATAGAAGAAATTCTATAAAACTCATGTTTTATAGCGAAATTAAGATACTGACTTCAAGACAGTCCAAAATAGCAAGCAAAATAGATCAGCGACAAAATACAGATTTTTCCTTTTAACAACAACTCAACATATATCATACCAAACTTGTTCAAAACACAACCAAACATGAAATTAAGTCTACCAAATGTCCAAACATCAGGAATTAGGGTATCTAGCATGTCCAACCAAATATATCACATGGATTTCAACCAAATCATGAATTCTCACAAAAGTCTCACATACATGATCAAAATCAAGAACGGGTAAAACCTAAGTTAATTCATGTCCAATTTTATGTCGTGAGTCATCTATGGTCAAATTTCACAATAGAGACAAAACCCATCAAACATAACACAAACAAGAGTCGTCTCTAGACCCAACTACACTATAGGCGGTATTTTTTGACTTGTATCAAACAAATGAATTGGAGTACAAGTTATTTGTCTTAACCAAAAATAAAGAACAACGAAAACCAAGAGTAACGAGCAAAATACACGAACGAAAATCTACAAATGAAAGAATCCAAGCAAACTCGAGCAAGAATCTCCACACGAACAAAAACTCTAAAAGCGAGAGATCAAGAGAGCGAGAGATGACGGCAATGGTGGCTTGCGGGCACGAGAGGACACCAAGAAAGGGAGTCGAGGGATTATGTGGTGTGAGGTGGTCGGGATGGCCAAGGAGGGGGAAGATGTGGGCTCAGGTGAAGGAGATGGGGCTCGGGTTTGGGGTGTTGCCGGGAGGGATGCAGGCCGGGAGGGGGTGTTCGGCCTGGAGGGGAGGCTCGGCCTGGGGTCGGGTTCCTGTGTGCGGGCGCAAGCAACGGGAGGGAGAGAGGGAGGGAGGCCGGGTGAGAGATTAGGGTTAGGGAGGGAGAGAGAGAGAGTATATATATATATGAGGGGAATTAGGGTTTAGAAATATGAGTTGGGTTAATGGGTAATGGGTTGTGGGTAATTAGGAGTAGTAGTTGGATTTGAATTAATGGGTTTCAAATAGGATACAAATGTATAGGATATCAAATAGGATTGGGGATTTAATTTGTCTTTGGTAAATCTTATTAGGGATTAAATAATAGGATTGGGAAAAGGATCACAACCAAATCACCACCACAAGCACCCAAGAAAATAAAAATAAAAAATAAAGGGAATGAGACCAAAAATGAAGAAAGAACAAAAATAATGAAGAACGAAACAAAAGAGAGAACCAATCAAATATAAAGAGCTCAAAATGAAATAAAACGAATATATATATTGAAAACAACTCCAATATACGGTTCAGAAAAATACAAGAGAGAAAATACACCAAAATGAAAAATACACTCCAAAAATACACAAAATGAAAAACAGTGGTTACACCAGTATGGGCGTAGCTGAAGGTCGTTGCTGAGCGTAAAGGTCACGTGGCTTTGAAGAAAGCCAAGGCCTTGCTCGAGGTCGACGAAGAGCTCCCCTACTTTTCCCAGGAAGGTGGCAAGGGTGTAGCTGGCAGTTGCCGCCGAGCGCATAAGTTGATGGTCTTGAAAAAGCCCAAACTATGCTCGGGGCAGATGCCGAGCCCCCACACCATGGAGAAAGCCAGTAATGGGTGTAGCTGAAGGTCTTCGCCGAGCATAAAGGTTGCATGGCTTTGAAGAAACCCAAGGCCTTGCTCGAGGTCGACGACGAGCCCCCACACTTGTTCTCAGGAAGGTGGCAAGGGTGTAGCTGGTGGTTGCCGCCGAGCGCATAAGTTGATGGTCTTGAAAAAGCCCAAACCATGCTCGGGGCAGATGCTGAGCCCCCACACCAGTAATGGGCGTAGCTGAAGGTCGTCACCGAGCGTAAAAATCGCATGGCTTTGAAGAAAGCCAAGGCCTTGCTTGAGGTCGACGACCCCCCCCCCACACACTTGTTCTCAGGAAGATGGCAATGGTAGCTTTTTGTGGCTCGCGGTTTCTTTCGAGTGTCGAGCCCTAAGTTTGTAAGGAAAGTTTTTTGTGGCTCGCAGTACCATCCGAGCGTCGAGCATCCTGTCGAATAGAGGAGGTTTTTGGGGCTCACGGTACCATCCGAGCTCCGAGCCTCCTGTTGAATAGGGGAGGATTTTGGAGCTCGCGGTACCATCCGAGCTCCGAGCCTCCTGTTGAATTGGGGAGGATTTTGGGGCTCGCGGTTTCTTCCGAGTGCCGAGCCCTAAGTTTGTAAGGGAAGCTTTTTGTGGCTCGCGGTACCATTCGAATGCTGAGCCCTAAGCTTGTAAGGGAAGCTTGTTGCTTTTAATGAGAACTTGTTTCAAGAAAGTTGGCATAATTACAACATATTTGAACCTTACACAAACAAGGCACGACGTGCCGATTACATTTTTCATAATTTTACATGAGCTGTAGAGACTAACCCTCCCTTTCTAGGAATTTGATGAGGTGCTCTGCATTCCAGGGGCTCTTGACAGCCTTGCCTCTTGGGTCAGTTAGGCGGTACGTGTCCGGGCATACGACCTTAGATACCTTGTATGGGCCTTCTCAGTTTGGGGCCAGCTTCCTCTTTTGGCCGGGGTTGGATATCGCCAGCTTCCGGAGGATGAGGTCCCCGAGCTTGATGTTGGTGGGACGCACCTTTTTATTGTAGAACCTCTCGATCCTCTACTGGTAGGTGTTCCTTCGAATGGCGGACTTCTCCCTGACTTCGTCTATGAGATCCAGGTCGGCACGTAGCTGTGCCAAGTTGCTTGTTTCATCGAAGACCATGATCCGGGGCAAAGGGATCCCAATCTCCTGGGGGTTGACAGCCTCCGTGCCGTATGTTAGATTGAATGGAGACTCTCCCATCGGGATTCTCTTCGTCGTTCGGTGGGCCCAGAGAATGCTCGGCAGCTCATCGACCCATAAACCCTTGGAATAGTTATCGATTCGTTTCTTGAGACCGTCAAGGATTTGGCAGTTCGCGTTCTCGGCCTGACCATTTGACTGTGGGTGGCACACCGAAGAAAAATGCTGCTGGATCCCGAGATCTTCGCAGAACCTTCGGAAATATTTACCCGCGAATTGAGTCCCATTGTCTGTAATGAGCACCTGTGGGATCCCGAATCGGCAGACGATGTGTTTCCAGAAAAACTGTTGGGTCTGCTTCTCGGTGATCGTGGCTAGTGGCTTGGCCTCAATTCACTTCGTGAAGTAGTCGATTGCCACTATGAGAAACTTTTGTTGGCCCGTTGCCTTCGGAAATGGGCCTATCAAATCCATCTCCGACATAGCAAAGGGGGTCGGACTGGCCAAGGAACAGAGGTTCGCTTGCGGAGCCCTTTTCATAGGGGAGAACCGTTGAGAGGGGCCACACTTCTTGACCAGGGCGAGGGCATCTTGTAGCATTATGGGCCAGTAGTACCCGTGATTCAAAGCCTTTCGCATGAGCGAGCGGCTTCCCATATGGCACCCGCCGATTCCCTCATGCAGCTCCTTGAGAGCGTACTTTGCTTCGTCGGGAGTTAGGCAGCGGAGGTAGGGTCTTCCGTCCGTCGTCGTGTATGACCTTTTGAAGAGGGTCTCGTTGATCATGACGAACCTTTCTGAATGGACCCTGACCTGCCTTACTTCAGCTCGGTCTTCAGGGAGCCCTCCCTTGATTAGGAACTTTTTGATAGGAGTGGTCCAATCGTCAGGATGGACTCCATCTTTGATGCAGAGAGTCTCGGGGAAGTCAATAATCAGCTTTAGGAGCACTTCGATCAGGACGGTGCGATCGAGGCCCTCGAAGGACGAGGAAGCTAACTTCGATAGAGCATTGGCCTGGGCATTCTGCTCCCTGGGGATCCTTAAGACCTCCAACTCGTCGAAGGACGTCAATAGCCATTGGACCACGGCCAAGTACCTGATCATCCGATCGTCATGGGCCTCGTACTCTCCGGTGATCTGGTTGATCACGAGCTGAGAGTCGCTAAAGGCCCTAATCTGTCTGGTGCCAGCCTGATGTGCTAGGGTGAGTCCGGCGATCATGGCCTCATACTCAGCCTCGTTGTTAGAGGCCGGAAAGTTGAGGCGGAGGCAATATTGAAGGAGGAAACCGTCGGGACCCCGCAGAATGATACCCGCACCACTCCCTGCTTCGTAGGAGGAGCCATCGACGTAAACTTCCTACGTCTGGTCAGCCTTCTTGCTTTCGGTTTGCTCGGAGATGGTGCATTCCGTGATGAACTCGGCGAGGGCCTGCCCTTTGATGGCCGTCCTTGGCTGATAGCCAATATCGTATTAACTGAGCTCGATCGACCATTTGACCAATCGTCCGAAGCTCTCGGGCTTGTAGAGCACGGCCTTCAGAGGTTGGTCTGTGAGCACCTGAATCGAGTGCACCTAAAAATAAGGATGGGGCTTCCATGCGGCCATGACTAGGGCATATGCTACCTTCTCCATTCTAGAATATCTGGTCTCGGCGGTGAGCAGAACCTTGCTCATATAGTACAGTGGCTTTTGGACTCCGTCCTCTTCTCGAACGAGGACAGCGCTAAGCACGTTTTCCGAAGCCGAAAGGTAAAGCCAGAGGGGCTCACCTGGTTCGGGCTTACTGAGGAGAGGAGGGTTGGCGAGGTACTCTTTCAGCTGGGCGAACGCCTCCTGCTGCTGAGTGCCCCATTCAAAACCTCCAGTTCCGCACAGAGCCTTGAAGAATGGGAGAGACTTCTCTCCGGACTTGGAGAGGAAATGGCCGATGGCCGCCAGTCTTCCCGTGAGCCTCTAGACTTCTTTGATGTTTCTGGGAGGGGCCATGTCTATTATGGCCTGGATTTTTTTGGGGGTTCGCCTCGATGTCGCGTTGGCTGACGACGAACCTGAGGAATTTCATTGAGGAGACGCCGAACGCACACTTCGCTGGATTGAGTCTCATATTGTGGGTTCGAAGGGCCCCAAAGGCTTCTTCCAGGTCGGCGATGTGATCCTGTCCCTGCTGGCTTTTGACGAGCATGTCGTCAACGTACACCTCCATGTTGCGACCAATTTGCTCCTTGAAAACACAGTTAACGAGCCTCTGAAAAGTAGCACCGGCGTTCTTCAGCCCGACGGGCATAACCCGGTAGCAATAAAGCCCTTGGTCCGTAACGAAGGACGTCTTCGCTATATCAGGTGGGAATATTCAGATCTGGTTGTAGCCTGAGAAGGTATCCATGAAAGAAAGGTGCTCGTGACCCGATGTAGTGTCGATCAGAGCATCATTGCTGGGGAGAGGGAACGGATCTTGGGGCATGCCTTGTTGAGGTCGGTAAAGTCTATGCAGATCCTTCAGCTCCCGCTCGCCTTTCTGACCATCACGACGTTCGCCAGCCACTCAGGGTAGCTGACCTCCTGTATGAAACGAGCGGACAAGAGTTTGTCCACCTCCGCTTTCACCGCCTGCTGCCGCTCCGGGGCGAACTTACGTCGCTTCTGGATGATCGGCTTCGAACTGGAGGTCATTCTGAGTTTTTGCATGATCAGGTATTCAGAGATATCGGGCATATCGGAGGGCTTCCAGGCGAAGAGGTCGACATTGCGACGAATATAATCGATCAGAGCAGATTTGAGGTTGGGTGCGAGGGAGCAGCTCACTCGAAACACTTCGACGCATCCCCTGTCTCGAACGAGACTTCTTCTAACTCGTCTGCCGGCTCAGGTTCTGGCTGGCTTCTTTCACGCTGCAGCTCGACGTCATCCAAGGGGAACACACCACCCCCGATTGCCGTCATATAGCACGATCGTGCCGCTTCTTGGTTCCCTCGGACAACTCCGATGCCTGACTTGGTGGGAAACTTCAGCTTTTGGTGGTAGGCCGAGGGAACCGCCTGGAGGGAGCAGAGCCCGGGATGGCCGAGGATGGCATTGTAGGCTGCCTTGATGTTTACAACCATAAAGTCCATCGACTCGGTCCGCCTGTGAGGGGTCGTACCGGCAGTGACGTCTAAAGTCATGATCCCCTCGATTGGCACCGGGACACCGGAGAACCACTGCAGGGTGTACCCGGCTGGCTTCAGCTTATCCCGGAAGAGCTTTAGGTTCTCGGATGCCTCCAGGAAGAGGATGTTTACAGAGCTTCCGTTGTCCATGAGGATCTGACGGACCTCAAAGTTCGCCATTCTGAGATTGATGATGAGTGCATCGTAGTGTAGGAGCTGAACTCCCTCCAGGTCTTCCCCAAAGAAGGAGACAGGGAGTTGCTGAACCTGGGGGGAGAGGGGGCCCTGGACGATGTTGACCCCTCGGATGAATGCCTTGCGGGAAGTGTTGGACTCCCCTCCCATGGGCCCTCCATAGACACAAATGCAAGATGGCTTGGCCCTCGGGTTCTTCTAGCTCGAGGTCCCGCTTGGGACGCTGTCTGAGTGCTCGAAGAGGAGGTGAATGCCTCATATTCCTCGTGTCTCTTTGGTCCCTGGTATCTTCCCGTTTGAACTCCCGGAGGTACCCTCGTTGGATAAGGGCCTCGATCTCGTCCTTCAGGGCATAACAATGGTCGGGTCGTGCCATTTGTCTCGGTGGAAGCGACAGTAGAACCTCTGATCCCTCCTTTTGTTGTTGTTGGTCGGTCGAGGAGGGAATTGGATGAGATCCCTGTCTTCGACCGCTAAGAGGATAGTTGATATGTTCTGCATCAGCGGAGTGTACCTCTCGAAGCGGGGGACCGGAGGGACCCTTTTCGCAATGCCCCCTGTCTTTTGGGACCTTCTTTGCTGGCTCCGCCTCGTCGGCCTTTTATTTTCCCTTTCTAGGAACTTCTTTGGAGTCCTCTGGATTTAGGGCCTCAATGGCCCAGATTTACTTTTCGACCCGATTGAGCAGGTTAAGGAAATCGATTGGAGGCTTCTTCACCAGGGATGCCTTCAGCTGACCGTGCCGGACGTTGTGCCGGAATGCTGCCGAGGCGACCCCTGGGTCGAGGGAGGAGACCGACCTCACCTCTATGGTGAACCTTCGGACGAACAGCCGGAGCGACTCCCCTTCCTTTTATCGGAGGCCTAGCAGGGATGCACTCGTCTTCTCGGCTTTCCTGCTGGTTACGAAGTGGGCGAGGAAGTTGCCCTCCAGTTGGTCGAAAGAGTAAATGGAGTTAGAGGGGAGCTTAGAGAACCATTCCCGAGCCGGACCCTGGAGGATGGCGGGGAAGGCGCGGCACAGGAGGGGATCTGATGTGCTGTGAATCATCATGAGGGTCTTAAAGCCATCCATGTCATCAGCAGGATCACCCTCGCCGTCATAAGTCTCGAATTGTGGTGGGCAGAAATTTCAGAGTATTTCTGCCAGTAGGATTATGGTGGAGAAAGGAGGTCGGGTCGGCCTGTGGCCCTGAGCTGGCCTCGGGTCGCCGTCGCCGAAGTGGTCGAGGCGGTCTTCCATTTCTTAGAGGCGTTTCAGGACATCATCGTCATACTCTGGCGAGACTGTCGGGCCACGGGACACGCTGGCCTCGACATCCGAACGCGAGTGAGAGCGGTGGAGCATCTCGTCGACAGGGGTCCCCCAGATAGCCTCCAAGATCTCTTTCCGGAAGTCTTGGAACTCCTGGTGGGTGACTGGAGCTCGTTCAGCCTGGTTACGTTGGGGCGGCGACCTCCGGCCTATGCGGCTGAGCGCCGGCTCCCGCCCTTGGGGCAGAGGTCTGGGATGGTTCGGGACCGAGTTGGAAGCGGTCCCTCCCCTAGTCCGGCTTGCTTGTCGATTCTGGATGACTCCGCGTAGGTCGGGTACGACCGAACGAGAGGCACCCGACTGGTGTCCGAGGCTGATACCCGGATTGTTGGATCCATGAGTGTCGATGGGGACGTTCTGAGGAGGGACGTCCTGGCGGCGCGTAGAGGTGACAACTCTCCTGGCCTTGGGTGCCATGTGAGCTCGGATTGACAGGATACCGTTGATGACTGAGCTCGGGCCGGCGTCCGCACCTTGCTTTCCACAGACGGTGCCAACCTGATGCGGTTTGTTTTTGGGGGGTGACTGCACCAGGTGTGAGTTCTTCTTTGATATTCAAATGTTCTCTTGCTTGCGCTCTTCCACCAGCCAATTTCCAAACTTGTTTCTCCCATTTGTCAGTGTCGGTCTCTGAGACATGTGAGTCCTCGCCTACTCTGTCCAACGCTTCAGTTCTCTCCCTTCTACCATTACTAGAGACGAGTTCCTTATCACGATCATCCTGCTCCTCCTTGGTTTCATCTTCCTGTTCCTCTAAATTCTCACAGTCTGCGAGAGCTCTGTTCAGATTTTATTAAACTCCATGCCATTCTCGATCTGCTGCAGTTGGGCCTCATTTCCCTTTGGTTGTTCCTTTGCTCTTTCGTCATTCATTGAGCTTTTCTCGTGCTGTTGGCCCACCTCCCTAAGACCCAAGATAACCTCTTTAACTGCATGAATCACAGAGCGGTCAAACTCTTATCTACTCATTTCGTTAATGAGTCCTTGACCTCTCAGTAGCAGAGTTGACTCCACATTTTCCGCGTTCCTCCTTTTGAGAATGCCCCCTATTTGCCGTCTGTTGATTTGATTTTCATGCGAGTGTAGAGTGCACCCATCACCCTCAAGTGTCACTCTATCTTGTTGCCGCTGGCCCACCCGTTGTAGCTGGCAGCTATCCCCTATTTTCTTCTCTCGCACGTCTCCTTGCTCAACACTTGGCTCGAGGTGTAATGGGTACGTGATTTGAATTGGGCGCTCCTGATTTTCCCCTTTTCATTCTGATGGCTGACAGTCCCCAGGAGATTTTTTTTGTGATGAGGCGCTCTGATTGTATCTCACCAGATCCAATGATCTTCGTTCATCTTCAACTTCACGAACGTTGGATTCCTCTGTTTCCGAAGTCGATTGCCTACCCCCCGCACTACCGAACTAAACACACTTCTTCTTCTCCGTATTGACCTTCACTTCGTAGACCTCTCCGTCGAACTTCGCTTGGATCATGGACGGAATAGCCTCCTTCACTTCTACTCCGATTCTTATGAAAGCGAAGTCCCTTCAGTAATGTAATAGTGTACTCTTATCTATTTCTATTAAGTAACCAAAGCTTCTTACTAGATTTTGAAAGGCCGATCTCACCCACACATGAAAAGGTAAGTTAAAGAGTCAGATCCACAACGACAGAAGTGACTCTGGTTTGAGAGCTCCTACCTTCCGCGACCATCTCGCAAAGGTTATGAAGAACTCCTGTCCACCTTGTCCCTCCAAGCCTTTTAAATCTAGAACCTCCTGCACTCTCTCGTTACTTTGACAATGGGTGAAGAAGCCATTATGGCTCAGTTGCTGCACATGCCACGTCCAGTCAGACGATCTCTTGGTGTTCACTGATAGAAGTTTTTCAATCTCATCGGTGGAAGGACTTCCGCATTGTGCGTTGATCATAACGCATGTCGAGTAGCGTCTTTCGAACTCTGCCATGATAGGTGTCGGCGTAATAATAGCTCTAATCACTGTCCTACCTCCTGTGGCACTCTCCTCCGTTCAACTTTGCCTTGAATCTGCCTTGACTGGGATCATCAGAGTTGATGTCAGCGCTAGGGGAGACTTTGCTTGGCTTCTTCCTTTATTGCAGGCGGTCGAGATGTGTTCGTAGCGCTTACAAGCGCAGAAAAACCATTGGTTCGGACACTCCTAGATAGTATGACCCCGTTGAGCGCACTTGTGACACTGTGTTGCTGCCGCCGACCTTGGAGACTCAGACGAAACACTATGAGTATTCTTTAGTAGTCGATCCTCCTTTCTCAGCTTCTTGGGTCGCACCAGTATCCACTCTTCTTCTTCATCTTCTTTCGTCTTCCTGACCTCTCCTTCCGGCAAAGGACTCCTCTATGGCTTGACGTGGTCGCCGAAGTTGCGAAGTTGGTGTCTTGTGACCTCAGCGTATGACTTCTTCCTGATGTTTGTTCTCTGAGATTTCTCTGTGACCCTCTCCGACAACCCTCTATTCTTTCCTTCATCCCTACCTCTATCACCGTCTATTTCGTCTCTAACTCTGGATCTCTCTCTTGAACGTCCTCTATGGACCGTTCGAGATAATCTCTTCTCAGGGTGCTCCTTTCTTGCATCCATTGCGCCGTACCTGGGTTCAACTCTACTGTGGCGAGCCTGACGGCGTTCGTAATCATCTTCCCTTTCTCTCTTTCCCATGGTTGAGCTTATAGCCTTGGTTCGAAACCTCATTTGGGGGAATTAAAGTGTTTTGACACATGAACTGCAAAAAAGTAAGGTTTTGATTTTTATTTATTTATTTATTTATTTTTAATTTAGCTTACCCTATATCATATTATTGTAACTACAATAATTATTGATGATATGGTTATTGGTTAATTTTTAAAATGTCCAAACTAACCCTTATCTTCATGTGGCCTCTATCAACAACTCAAATCCAATCACTTAAACTAGCAAAACATAAGTGTATTATTGTCCTTTGAAATGTAGGAGTTTTATTTTTCAAGCTCGAGTAAAAAGGTTAATTGAATTTCCATATAACTTCAAATTTTATGGAGATTATATCTATATATTTATTTAAAAATACTTATTTGACCTATATCACCTCAACAATTTATCTCTTTTTGATTTTTATAACTGTGCTTGATAAGCATTTCAAATGTTTTTTTATTTTTCTTTTTCTTGCTAAACAAAGAAAAAGAGTTATTTGCATATATAGGATATTTTTAGAAAATATTTGCAAGTATAGGATACCCCCCAAACTATTTACAATAGGGCAATGCTACACCTACAATATTTTCTTACAACTTTAGGTGACACAATCTTGTTGAAAATATATTGTAGAGTATGTTGTAGTAGGTTGTACACATCTCAAATGAGATTGTGCCACCTAAGGTTATAAGGTTGTAAAGGTTATAAGTATAGCATTACCCTTTACGATAATAGGATAGTCAGAAGTAATTTTCTAAAAAAAGACCCTACCTTTGAAGATATTTACACAACATTAAAACTAAAAATTTGCATAACTCACTACCCTATTTAAAAACTGGATATTTCACTAAAAATAAAGAAATTAAGATTAAATTTTTTTACAAAATTTAAAATAAGATACGTTGATAATAGACTAATAAAAAGAAAACATATAACTGATAAGAAAATATTAAAATATTTAGTATTAACAAGTAAGGTAACTTAAAACCTATGTAAAGAAATACAAGAGGAAATAGCATACAAGGTATTAGATTATAGAAACGAAGAATCAAGTTGGTATTACAAACACCTACTAGCATACAGAATATTAAGGTATGCATGATGAATAGTCCAAAAGTAGAAACATCGATAAGTAAATTAAATTCAAACATAGAATCAGAAATTTATATGATAAATATTAAAGAGTTGGAAGAAGATTACAATGGCCCATAATTTGCAGGAACTATAAAAAATATTTAAAAATCATAAATAAGAACATAAGAGACCTAAGTAGACATATAACCGAAGAAACAGAAGAAGAATTAGGCATAACATAAGATGGTATGAAGGAGTTAGAAGCCATAACAAAGCTTAATATAAATATTTTAGAAATATAAGATTTAATGGCAAATCCCAATTCAAAGGAAGTAGATGAAGCCTTAAAAGATCTAAATATAACAAATAGAGAAATAAAAATGAACTAAGAAAAAGACAAGATTATAACAAAACATACCTAAAATTCAACTAATATGTATGAATATTTAAGACCACCACCTAATAAAATACCGTATAACCTACCATGGAAATGGCAAAGTAAAGAAAGAAGTAATTTAAGGGAAGAAAAAGAAAAAAAAAACCAAAATATGAACCCATAGAACACTATGAGAAATGAATAACAGGTAATGGTGAATGACTAGATCTAGACTGTATAAAAGGTATAAATAGAATAATAGAAGAATGGGTAAAAGCATCCATAATAGTATTATATAAACATAATCTTTCAGGAAATACATTTGAGAAATCTATAGAAGCAACTTTTATAGGATTACTAGCAAAATGATGGAATGGACTAACAGAAGAAGAAAGAAGTAATCTAAGGAATCCAAAACCAGTTGATGATAAAGAAACACAAGAAACTTCAGCACAAAGAACCATAAGATTAAAAGAAATAATCACAAATTACGAGAAAGTAATAAGAACAGAATTTAGTGTATACGAAAAAACAAAAGGATATAATATATAATAAAAAAACAAAGCAAGATGGAGACTAAGAAATTTAGAAATTTGTGATATGTGTTATTTTGATAACTATGCATGTGAATTCAGAGAATATTTTCAAAATAGTTGTAACCCCCGTTTCCGACTATGCGTATTTTCTGCATATTTCTGTGTTTCGATTCTGTATAAAGATAATCTGTTTTCTTAAATCCGTTTTGTTTTTTGATCTCCTATTAAAGTCCATTTTTAATTTTATTTGTAATTATTTTCGAATGACTATATATTTAACACAAATCTTATACCAATATATGAGTTTATAATCTATTCCTAATTGATTGATTATTTACATTTTAGCCCCAAAAAAATCTTATTATTATTCGTTGATTATTTTGAAGTCGGACTCCTAATTCATTATATCACATTATTATTTGATTTTCTATTTATTTTGATTGAGCCCAACCCATTCTTATGATTATTATTTCTCTTTTTAAAAGAAATCCAGATCCAATTCTCTATTGAGTAAAACCCACATATTATTTGATTTATTATTATTACTATTTTTATAAAACCCTAATTTTAATCCATACTATTGTTATTATTATTTGTTCTATTTTTGAATGTGAAGCCCAACCTAAACTAAACAATCTAGAGCCCAACTCCTAACCCAATATATAACTTTATTCATTTTGTAAACCCCAAGCCCACATTTGTATGCCCAAACCCGTTAACCCATTAGTCCTACCCTACCCAAATTCAACTACCAGCATACAAATTTTCCCAGATCTATCCACTACCCCCTTAATCTCTTTAACTGCCCACTAATTACTCCCCAATCTCCCCACTAATCCCTATTATGTCTCCACTAATCACCCAGACCTGATCTCTCAATTAACCCCCCTCCCGTCTCTCTCTCTCTTCTCCTTCCTCTTCTTCATCTGTCCCAAAACCTGAGCCCCCACCTCTTTACCGCTCGCCCTCGGCTCCCGCTCAAGCGCCACCCTCGCCACATCTCCATCGCCCCTGCCATCACCGCCATCGCCCTCGCCTCCCGCTCGAGCTCTACCCTCGCCACACTGTCTCCAACCTCGATGCTCATCCCAAGCTTTAACCCCGACGTCCTGCACATCGCCACAGCAACCCTCGCCACCTTACCACTCGTGCCAGCCCCTGCCTACCCTCCTTCTCCTCTCGCCCTACCTCCTCGCACCCTCGAGTGCCTCCGATTATGAACGCTTCCACTGCCTTAACCTCGCGACTGCCCCCATCCTCGCTGCACTCCCCTATCACCACCATCATGACACCCTGCTTCTTGTAGACTCCCATGCTGTCTTCCTCCTCCCCGCAGCCAATCCCTCCAGTAACCTGAAGTTGTAGCCTCGAGCTCTCTTCCGTTGCCGACAATTACCCAAACCCCATTTTGCTCCTATTGAAATTGCTATTGCTGTTATTGCTGTTGTTCTCGCCGTTGGTTGCCACTGCCGCCTTGCTGTTAATTTGATGTTCTCACAACTGCACGTGCTGCCGTTGTCGTTGTGTGCACATATCGTTATGTTGTCGTTCACACGTGTTGCCCCTATCGCTCTTCTTGCTTCTGTTCATTGTCACTAAGGCAAGTATTCTCTTGTACACTTTTTGTTCCCGAACAAGCTTTGATTAAATCCCGCAAGTAGACTCTAGTTAATTCATCATGTTATAACCCCGTTCCCTTCCATCGTGTTGATTGATCGTAACTCGTTAGTATGTACTAGCTAATAAATTCTTGTTAATTCCATGTTCGTATTTTGATCTTGAATACCCCTCGCTATTCCATGCATTACACAAACACCTGATAAAAATGCGTAGTATAAGAATACATGATGTGTCTTGATGCTTTTGATTGCGGCGTGATATAAAGATGTGAATATAAATCTTATGTGCAGTGTTGTAGAAATGGTAATTCTTGCTATGAAAACAATAGATTTCACCCCTAAATACTGTATTTGGATGTTTGTTAAACTTTAATCAAAAGTCTATATGTTTTTAGGGTTTCAATCGATATTTAATTCAATATTGTAGTTCTGCATGCTGTCTGCCTGGGATGAAATAAGATTTGGACCTAATTACAGTTAAAATCAATTAGAATCTATTCAACAAGAATTGTAGCCTTATGAATTCTAGTTTCTGGAACTTCTTACGGATCCAGATTCTGAGTTATAGGCTGCAAGATATCACACTTTTAGTACTGTATGGTTTCTAATTTTTAGATTATGGTATAGTAGCGTATCTTCTCGATTAACTATTTGAAATATTGTGTTAACAGTAGAATAAAGACTTGAAATTTACCAAAATGTTTCTAGACATGATTAGGATTCACTTTATAATTTTTATAAGATTTTTTGATGATTTTACTGTTGATTTATATATATAAGAACTTGACCCTAGGCTGCTGCCAGAACATTAGACCAGTAAAGAATCAATTGTTAGACCTAGCTTCTGTGACTATAATAGGTTGTTTGAATATGCGTCGGAACCGGAGGGGATTCTAGTTTCTATAACTCCTGACGGATCTGGATTCGCTTTTCTGTAGTTGCGGAAAAGTTAATTTTTGTACAGCAATGTCTTGCTTTCTAGAATTCATAGTTTCATGACTTTAATTATAAATATGTTTGTACCTTGCATTATGAATTGAAATACATTACATGCCTTGCATAACCTTTGATACTTCCTTGATCATATCCTGATACCCGTTCCATTGTCTTATGTTTATGTTTAATTATTGTATAAGAATAACAAGCCGGAGTAATAAGGGTAAGACCTAGTAGTGGAAAATATAGGAGAATTTACTCGGAAGGGGGCCCGTATTTCCCAGAATAATTTATGTTATAATTTATATGGAACTAAGTGCCACGTAGAACTAAGTGCCACATTATGGGTTGACGGGAGTTATCTCTAGAGCCCATTTTCTGGTTACATTATTTCATATTTACATGATACTTGTTTATAAGTTATATGGAACTAAGTGTCACGTAGAACTAAGTACCACATTAGGGGTTGACGGGGGTTACCTCTAGAGCATGCAGGGGTTACCTCTAGAGCCCATTGCTTGACTACATGTTCATGTTTCCTGCAAGACCCGAGTACACGACCTATAGAATTCACCACTAGAGTCTAAACATTAACATGTTTGTATGACCCGAACCTGTAGTATGGAACACATGATTGCGTGTATTAGATAGGACTGATTAAATGAATAGACTTAAGATTAATACTAAGCACATGCATATTCCTGTTTACAAGATATATGATTCCTGTTTACCAGTTTCATGATTCATGCTTACATGTTACATGCTCAGTTTACCAGTTTCATGATTCCTGTTTATAAGTTATGTTTACATGATCCTTGTTTACATGTTGTATTTTTCCTGTTACATGACGTGTTTCCTTTATACATGATTCTCTGTTCTTGCTATATTCCTGTCCTTATTCATTTGTTGTACTACATGTGAACCTTTACTTTCTCTAACGGGTTTTCCTCTTCCCCAACGCGAAATGATGAATTTACAGGTGCAGGAGAAGAATTAACTGAAGGACTTAGTGATCAAGTGTTATAGAAAATGAGATGATTTTAGCATGCTTTATTTTTCTTATTACTATGTTTCCAGTTTCTATTACTAGTACTTCATACATTGTGTTTCGGGCTTGTTGTCCCGAAGTTTATTTCTTTTTGGATGTTGGTTATTTCGTGGACACCTGCATGATTTATTTATGTTATTCCTGTTTATGTGATTATACATTGCCCGCGTGGTTGTGTTTATTTTTATATTGTTGAGTTGATTATTACAGCTTATGAATTATGTGTTTATATAATTCGCTGGACGACCGTGTATCTTATTGTATTCCGAGAAGTGGGGCATGATGATAGCTATTACACAAATGAAGAAAATTGTCAAATACTTGACTCATTTTTTCTAAAATTACCAAATCCATGAAGTATAAACATATATAGTGCATATGTAAATGAGAAAGTAAAACCAGAAATAGATACTTTCAGGTATAAGACACAATTTGTAAAAGATTATAGAGATATGTTAAGAAGCTAAATTAACTATTAAATATTACAGAACATATAAACAAAGGATTTTTTGTGATGAAGCAAGACCAAATCATTGGGGATGTAATAATAACTATCAATGGGGAAGTAAAGTATCTTGAAGAAAATGAAGAACTTCCAGCAGAACATGCTATAAAATTTGGGATGACTACCCAAGTGATTTATGAAGCATCTCACATCATACCATACAAAGCAAAGGAATTTGAGAAACTAATCCCAGAAAGAAGAGCAGTGAGATTCAGAAACATGTATTGTGAATTAAAAGACATGAAGTCAAGAGATAGCAACATATAGATTTATGATAGTCCAGACCCAGAGAAGATAATAATGTATAGTATAACAAAAATAAAACAACCACACGATAAATGTGCACTATTTGACAACTGGTACCAGATATCATCTGCAGGAGTAATGACGATGACAGAACAGACAGTTGGATACTACTGTAGCTTAAGGAAGATAGAGATCAACACAGATGTAGAGCATGTGAAGATGTCAACCAGGAGGAATCTATTTTTCTATAATAGTTCACAATGTAAGCAGAGCAATTATTAAAAGCTGATGTAAGCAGTGATGTATTTGTAGCAATTATTGGATATATGATGTAAGCAGCGACGCATGTAAATTTGTTGTAAGCAGATTCCTTGGTCTATAAAAGGATAGACTGAGTTGAGAAGAGAGCAGACAATTCTGAAGGAAAAAATTTAATATAATTTTGTAAGGAGAGTTATGTTTGTAAGAGTTTGGAACGAAATAAAAAGAAAAAATATCTTTCTATCAGTTCTAGCATCTATCGGTTCAAGTAAAATATATGGTATGAATAACTAAATCTCTTTCCCCCAAGGAGAGTTGTTGTAAGGCTCTGCCTTAAGGATCTTGCAAAAAGGCCCATTTGTAACCCTCTATAGTTAGACTGTACATCGAGTAGGATGAAACAAGTTAGGATGTGGTTGCATGTACCAAAGTGCTACTAGTTGTTCCATACGTATCTCTTGGATGAAGCTCTCTTGAAGAACACAGTAGTCCTGAGATGGGAGGAACGTAAAAGGAGCACTAAAATTGGGATGCATACCAGGGGTATTTTATCCATTGGTAGTAACTGGTACAGAGCCACTCAAAGAGGTTTAATTAGGTCAGAAGCATGATGGGTCATTTTGTTTTGATTCTTGTGGTATCTTTAGGAATCACTCTCTACCCCTCATTTTATACTTGTTGTTTTAAATCACAAAATCGCTAAAAAACAATAATGGATAATAGTTTCAGTCTTGCCTCAGAAATTTGTGAATTAATGACTAACTATCAAGGAAGTGATAGAATGTTAATTTTTTATGTTTATTATCCTCATAGAGTAACAAACATGTATGATTTTTATGAGTTCAAATTATTTTTCTTTAGTATACGAGAGTAATAATTATAACTATAAATCAAATTAATCATGCAGAAACTAGTAATATAAGTATTCAAATAATTGATGACTTAACTTTTTACGAAAGTCACAGTCTCTATTAGAATTAGACGTAGATGTGATGACTGGATCCAAACTATTTCTTCCGTTTATGGCTTATACGACAGTCGACGGCGCAAAGAGCTCTGGACTGAACTTAGATTTATCAGGAACAAATAGGGAGGGGCTTGGGTGTTAGGTGGAGATTTTAACGTGACTAGATTCCAGGATGAGCATAAGGGAAGGGGTCATAGTCGCTTAGATCAAGATTCCTTCAACGAGACCATAGAGGACCTTCAGTTATTAGAGCTAGAGATGTTCGAAAGGAAATTCACTTGGTCGAGTATGCAGCGCAACCCCACTTTGGCAAAACTAGATAGAGTGTTGGTGTCGAACGAATGGGAGGACGTTCATCCGTTCGCCAAGGTCAAAACCGCAATGAGATACACCTCAGACCATCTTCCTCTGGTGATCGACTGCAAGCAAGAGGCAAGGAAGCAACACTTCAGTTTTAGATTCGAGAAAGCATGGACCATCTGCGAGGATACCAGACAAGTTATTGCCGACTCTTGGGGAGCAGGCACCTTGCAGTCCTCAGCAGTTGGTATTTGGATCGAAAAGACTAGGCGCCTACGTAGAAGACTAAAAATGTGGGCAAGACAGAAATTGATCGACATTCATCTTCAAAGAGATTTAGCAGGTAGCAGAATCGTCGCGTTAGAGATTTCGCAAGAGGAGAGAGAGTTGCTGGAGGAGGAGAAAGACGAACTCGCCACCAAAAGATTGGAGATCCAGCAGATAGGGAAGATGGATGAGTTGTATTGGCAACAAAGATGAAGGATACAATGGTTAAAAGAGGGGGACGCTAATACCAAATTTTTTCATAAGATAGCTAATGGTAGAAAAAGACAAAATCACATCACGGGTTTATCAGTGAACGGGAATTGGACCGAAAATGAAGCGGGCATCAAAGAGCACCTCGACAGGCATTTCCACGAAATTTTAGGGCCTATGTCTGCAGGCAGATGCACGTTAGCCCTAGATATGTGGACCTTTTCCAGAATAGACGGTAGCGTGGGACTAGAAGCTAGATTCTCAGACATAGAGGTTCTCGAAGCCATTAAGAAGTTAGGGCAGGACAAGGCATCTGGACCAGACGGCCTATCAATTTTCTTCTACAAGACATATTGGCAGATCATCGGAGAAGACCTAATGAACATTTTCCATGAACTCTATGAAGGGAATGCAAATCTACAGAGGTTGAATTACGCAACTATTATTCTGGTGCCGAAGAAATCCGAGGTTATCTCCCAGGAAGACCTTAAACCGATCAGTCTGCTGAACGGTTCGTTCAAAATCATCACAAAGGTCCTAGCACAAAGACTAGCGTTGCATTTGAACCATGTCATCGCTCCATCGCAAAGTGGATTCATTAGCAAAAGAGATATAATGGATAACATTGCATCAGCCCACGAAATTGTTTTCAGAGGTAATAAAGCAAAAGCGGATGGTTTCCTACTTAAATTAGATTTCCAGAGGGCATACGATTCCGTACACTGGGATTGTCTTGACGAGGCTTTGGAGCTGAAAGGATTCAGCCAAAAATGGAGGATTTGGATGAAGTTGTGCATTCGAGGAGGTAAATCGAACATTCAGGTTAACCGATGGCAAGGTAAAGAGATTAGATGCAAAAGAGGGCTACGCCAAGGGGATCCTCTATCCTCACTTCTATTTGCAATAGTCGCAGATGGGCTGGTCGAAATGATAAGAAGAGCTCAGGAGCACAACACCATCAAAGGGATCGAGATTGAAGGAATTGACCAGCCTATGTCGATACTACAATACGTAGATGACACTCTGCTATTCGGAAGGGCAAACTTGCAAGAAGTGGTAGCCATTAAGGCGGTTCTACGATGCTTTCCGGGGTGGTCTGGGTTGAAGGTTAATTTTAACAAGAATAGCATTATCCCCATCTCAGATCAACTATCTATGCCAGCTAAGGACATCTCAGAGATTTTTCAATGCAAGGTGAGCGACTACCCAATTAAATACCTGGGAACGCCAATAAGACCCGGAGCTCTTCGGAAGGAGGATTGGTTACCCCTGATTGAGAAGATCGAAAAGAAATTAACATGGTGGCAGTGCCGCTTTCTATCCCTCGGAGGAAGAATCATCTTGTTAAATTCCATGCTCTCCGCGATACTGCTGTATCTCATGTCCATTTACGAACTACCAAAGTGGGTAATCCACAGGATCGATAAAATTAGAAGAAGATTCCTGTGGAAGGGGACAGATGAGGGAAACAAAGGCCTCCCCCTGGTAAAATGGGGGAGAGTTTGTAAGAGAAAGGAGTTCGGAGGGTTGGGAATCATGAACCTTCATGATATGAATAAAGCCCTGCTTTGCAAGTGGTGGTGGAAGATCACAAACAAGCACAAGGGTTGGTGGAGCTACTCTTTTGAACTCTGCCGCAAGAGAAGAAAATATCGGTATGGTGGCAGAAGCAGCCAAAGTCTCCTTTCTATGGAAGGGTATTGCGAAGTACGGCGAGATATTCCATAACAACACCAGCTGCAGAGTAGGAAATGGCAATAACACAAAATTCTGGAAAGACAAATGGTGTGGTGCAACGTCGCTCCAAAACCAATTCCCACTGGCTGCGGAGGCAACGATGAACTTAGATCTCACAGTTGCAGATGTCTGGAAGAACGGCAAACTAAACTTCATAGTGTCGCACAACATCGATCAGAGGAGTTTATCTCAATTCGAAGACCTTAACAAACTTATTCGTGATGAAGGTGGGAGGCCAAATAGTTTCGATGACGATAGATGGTGGGATAGAGAAGCTTCAAAAGTTTTCTCCGTCTCATCCATGTATAAATGGATCAATGATGGAGGTTCGCAATGTAAGGATCAATCGGTCATTTGGGGGGCCCTAGTGCCATTCAAGGTCAAAGTTTTCTGTTGGCTTGTTCACAAAGATGCGATTCTGGCTAAAGTAAATCTTAGGAAGAGAAACTTGCAGATAGATGTTACGTGCGATAGATGCCTGACCGAGGATGAGGACGTGACCCATATACTTTTCCAATGCCCAATTGCGCGGTTAACATGGGAGATAGTGTGTCGGGGTTTTGGGTTTAACAGGGTACCTTGTTCATCACCAGACATTTGGGGACCTTTGAGAAAGGGTTACATTAGACTAGAGGATAGAAAGGCTTGGAATATAGCAGTAGCAGCTTCAATGTGGAACCTGTGGCTAAACCGAAATGATTTCATTTTTCGCAACAATTCCTACTCTTTCAATAATTCTATGCATAAAATTTTTCGTTGTATTCATGAATGGGCAGGTGCCGAGGAGGCGGCAAAGAGGAGGATCAATGAAGTGGAATAGTCAAGATGGAGAGCACTAACTGGGGTAGGGCCGATTGCTCAGGGCTACTACCATGGGGCTTTTGGATTGGATTGTACTGCTCTGGCTTTTGTCATTAGATGTTTTCCTTTTTTTCCCGTCTTTAGGATGTATTAACTATTTTGTTGTTGTATTTCAGTTCCGTAGGATTTCGGGTTGATGATGTTTATTGTACTACTTTATTTCCTTAATTATCATTAATGAAACGATGACTTTGGTCATCTTTTATCAAAAAAAAAAAACTTTTTACGAAAGATCTTTAATATTTTATGAAAATGGAGAATTTGGTATCTATATTTGGAGTCCTACAACAGCATATAGACAATTTCTAGAAGAAAATAAATATATAGAGGAAGAAAACGAACATATTAAGGAAGGAAAATGAATATGATAGTGAAGTATCAGAAACAGAAACAGAAGCTATGAGAGATCTTGAACTTATGGTTGGTTACTTTAATATTTTTGAGATTGATAATACACATTATTTTCAAGAATATTATTTTACAGAAAACTTCCAGCTTTGAAGATTTTGATATTCTTTTGTTTCTCTTTATATGCAATTACTATTATTTCATGCTTCACATCTAGTTGATATCAGAGCGTTGTTACTAAGTAAGCAACTTTTACCTAGTTTTCTAAAAATATTTAGTACAATTTAAACAGTTAATAAATTGACTTAATAAGATAAATGGAAAATGTTACAAAAATAAATTTTAAATTTACAGAAAGGTCACATATTCTATAGAAAATAGTATAGGATAGGAAGCATAGGATATTATTTAGAGACTATCTCTTCGTTGTAAATATTTTGGTCATTGTCTTTTTTTTTTGCAAATAGTTTTAAAAACTATCCAATAAAA
Source organism: Hemerocallis citrina (assembly GCA_017893485.1). NCBI lineage: Eukaryota > Viridiplantae > Streptophyta > Magnoliopsida > Asparagales > Asphodelaceae > Hemerocallis > Hemerocallis citrina. Next base: position 433,839,594 of record CM030358.1, on the reverse strand, counting down.
ATAATTAGCTTAGAAAAATGACAGTGTTATCGCACCTTGTTGGTAAGAAAACTAGTATCACACTGAATCTGCTTTCAAAATACACTCAAACTCCCTATCAATCTAAATAATAGGCTTTTTATAAGTTTCTTTTGGAACAATAAATGTTGAGTTGGTGCTTAGTAGTTCTCCAAAAATTTGTAGAGATAATTCAGGTTTAAGCCCGAGTGATTCATATTGTTTAATGTGGATCCATAATTGAGCCCAGTTTCTCAGATTCAATGTTATCTTGACGAGCGTTCAGCCCATGTTTAGTCCAACTCAAGGCTAGCCCATTTCCACCACTATTAAGTACAAGCCCAAAATAACATATTATATGCTAAAATTAAGAATTATTGTGACAGACACACTTGTCTAGCAGACAACACAACTTCGCGTTCAAATGTTCAATGATGTAAGAGTAATGCTTCATCGACTACCAATTTTACTATCATTTTGTTCACTACCTTATGTGGCATACTTTTATTGGAGAGTTCTCTCACCTACTCTATCTTTTTCTACCTATTGGAGTGTGCCACCTAAGATAGTGAAGAGGAATGTAGTGAAATTAGTAGTGGATGTAGCATTACTCATGATGCAAAATAGGGACTTTATGTAAAATAGGGACTTTTCCACACAAGTTCAAAAAATTCTTGAAATTTCATATTAGTTCATCACAATTTGTTAATTCCATATTAGTCCATCGACCAATTCCAAATCTATTCAAGTGCTTCAATTGTAACATTATGAAAATTCTTATTCATTGAACCATATATTTTCGAGGCCAGCAACGACGTGTAGCCCTTTATTACAAAATAAAAAACCCAATTAAGAAACACTCGTAATTTGCACATGCGATGCACGTCCTAATAATTTTTTTTTATAGAGTAAATAATAAGCCATAGTCTGGCTTCGAACTTGAGACCCCCCTTTACTTATGCGTACTCTTTACAAATTACCCCTAGTGGCATCAACTATTATTTTATATGAGTGACACTTATGTAAATAATTATGTCATAAATAAATTTGAACTTTGAGGATATTATGGTAACTCAACCGTTGAGTAAATGAATGGTTAAATATGACTTCTACTTAAGAACGAATGGTTGATATTTGATGATTGATTGTCTACAAATTATAGGTTGTCTACAAATGACAACTCCAACTCTCCCATTATAGTATTAGAGATTGAATCATTTCCCATCTTACAAAACTCTACTATTTTAATGGGAGAGTTGGGGTTTGTAACAAACTCTAACTTTGTAACTATATAAACACGTATAATACACGTCCAAACTATATCCAACAAATATAAATATGCACCACACGTGTAACCCAAATCAAAACATTCAAATATAAACTAATTTTTACTCACTCAATATATCTCTAATCTTTAATATTATAATGGGAGAAGGCCTTAGTGTCATTTGTCATTTGGTTATTCTACCAACATGTGCAACGCACGTACATAACTAATAAAGGAGGTTTCCGGTTTGAATCCTCCTTACGTCAGAGTTTTTATTTTTATTTTTTGAAATTATTAAAACGTGCATCACATATGTAAATTACTAGTATTCATTTAATTTGATGACTTCACATTTTTTAGACGTGCATCGAACGTCCATTATACTGGTTAATGTTAATTGAAAACACTTTTCTTGTGCTTTCCTATTTCATTCGCAGGAATTTGGAAAAGGGGAGAAAAATAAAGAGTTGAGAAGGTTCATCAAAGGGTTACTAACAAAGACTCAAAGCTTCTTCGGCAATTCCTTATTGTAACTCCTTGGGTGTATCAACAATCAAGTGAACCATCATGTTAAAAAATACATTATCTCTAATATTATAATGGTTAGTGTCATTTGTCAATCTACCAACGCGTGTGATGCACGTACATAACTAATATGAAGGAGGTTTCAGGTTCGATCCTCACTACGTCAGAGTTTTTATCTTTTTAAAAAATTTATTAAGACGTGCATTGTCCGTACATAACTAATATAAAAAATGTCTTATATTTGAGGCCAGACTACATTGAAAATTTTACTATATAAAATTTTACTTTATATATATATATATATATATATATATATATATATATATATATATATATTAAGATATGCATCGTACGTATAAATTATAAATTATTAGTAAATATAAACGGAATAGCAAGTTTGATGATTTATTCTCTACTGAGAGCATCCACAATCGTTTTTCTCATTTGCTATAATATGGCAGCTACAGTATTAGCAAATACGATCGTTCACTGCAGTCGTCGTTTGCTATATTTTTTCTATTTTTTAGAGAGACGGGGTATCATACCCCGTCGGATCGTTTCAAATAAATTAAAAAAAGTTAATTACTTATTAACTATTAAACTATATTAATTAACTATGTTAAATAATATAAAAATAACTAAACCTAATTAATATACTAACTAAAACCAAATTAATATACTAACCCATTCTTAAATTCCCCTGCACAGCATTAAATGCTCTCCTCCCAAACTGGACGGGGTATCATACCCCGGACGGGGTATGTGTCCTCGTCCCACCATATATTTTTTTTTTCCTATCGCTCAATCCTGAGTGTTCGTTTTATTAAAAAAAAAAACAAATAAAAAAAAGGGAGAGACGGGGTTTGATACCCCGTCCGACCTTTTAAAAAAAAAAATTCAGAAAATAGGAGAGATGGTATATGATCGTCCGTCTGATACGATTAAAAAATTATTATATCGAAGAGACGGGGTATCATACCCCGTCCTTTATAATTTGAGAAAGCTCAGTTCGTTTCTCATATTTGAGAAATGGAAATAGAAAGTTTGCCATATTTTGGGAATATGAGAAACGACTGCAGCGCTCCTTTTCTATTCGTTTGCTAAAATTTGAGAATATGGGAATTATAGAAAACGACTGTGGATGCTCTGAAGGTTCTTAATTTGGTAAGTAACTTTCAAACTTCGTTATCTATACTAGTAAAATGTCCACGTGTAAATGGATGTAAAATAATGCACATGTGTGAAATAAAGCTTTAAAGTATGCAGTTGTCAAATTATGGCAAAACAATAAAAAATTTGGACATGCTACTTTACGGTAAAACAATATTTGATTATTTTTTTAAATTGTGGCTGCCAAAAAAAAAAAAGTTGGAGGTTGTCAAATTATAGCAAAAAATATATATAATTATCTCTAATATTATAATGTGAGAGTTGAAGTTATGTAATTTGTAGACAATCAACCATCTCATCCCAACCATTCAATTTTAAGTGGGAGCTATATTAACCATTCATTTACTAAAATGCTATTAGTTACCATAATACCCTTAAAGTTCAAATTTATTTACAACATAATTATTTACGTAAGTGTCACTGATATAAAATAAAAGTTTGTACCACCAGGAGTAATTTGTAAAGAGTATGTGATGAGTAAAGGGAGGTCTCAGGTTAAAGATCAGATTATGTCTTAGTAATTACTTTATATATATATACTAGGTTTGTTAGAAACACTGCATATAGTTTTTTTTAACTTCAACATCACTTTTTGATGCTTGTAATAGTTATGCAAGGACATGATCATATAGCTTTTATAGAGCTTACTATAATCTCATAACCACTATGAGCATGTCTAAATACAATGGTAAACCAAGTGCAGAAGTGATGGTATCTACAATACTAATAATCCAAACATTTATTTGTCTGAGACTTAGTTTGCAATTGAAATACATCTTATTATTATTTCAACCAAAATGTAATACATGAAGTTCTCAAAACTCTAATCCAATTTAATCATTTCTTTTATCTCCACTTTATTTTCCCATTGCACATTTATATAAAAAAAAAATCAAAATGGATCAATAACAAATTTACTTTAGATGTCTTTCTTGAGTGGAGAGTTTGTACCTTTTACTGGTAAACTCCAGTCATCGCAATCCTATATATCCAAATATACACTAAAAGTTCTTATATGTAATGTTATCCATGGTTTCTAATAACCAGTGAAGGGAACACTTCACGATAGTATATTCTCTTATAGTAACGAAATTAATGTTGCATATGTAACGCCCTGAATTCCAAAACATTGTAATTCGTAGCACAACAGGATCTTTTACTTCAAATTCGTACAATTTTACAAGGAATTTAAAATTTTTTCATACAAGACTGTTCTTTTGCATTAACGCAGCGGAAAAATAAAACAATTACAACACGATAAAATACAACTAGAATGACAGCAACTAAAATCTGACAGTAATCTTTAGCACCAAATCATCTTTGTGTTTTTTGCAAATCCAAATCTTGCATTGAAGACTGTGGGCACGTCAGTTGCTTACAACCAACGTAATATTATAAAACAGCAATCCTTACTATGCCGTAATATAACGATTCTTTATACTATAGCATTACACAACCACACTTGAATCTAAACAAAGTGTGAAGAGTGACTATCCTAAACATGACAGTGTATGATATGTCTTAGATGCCTAATGCAGATTTACACAATGATGCACTAATAAATATTTGTTCGTATTCTATGCATCCCATACTACATAGGTTCGAGGGCAAGCCCTTATCGTACTCCTCAATATAGGGTTTAATCCCTTGCCATTAATTACTACTACGGTGACTAATGTATGTTTAGATATTCTGTGAGTATCTAATACCACCCCGATAGTTCTTGAGTATCGTATTCTCGCTTCAAGTGATTTTGGACACACTGCCTCACACCCAGTAATTCTGGAGACAAATAACCACACCGCGAGCTATGACCCCGATAATTATTGAGTATCGCACTTTCACTTCAAGTGATTTTGGACACACTGCCTCACACCCAGTAACTCTGGAGGCGAATACCCACACCGCTCTATCATTAGTACCTCATCACACAAACACCCCACGAGCGTCGCTTTGATCCCAGTCATTCTGGAGTAATATCCCCCACCACGAGCCTCAACCCCGGTAATTCTGGAGATACCTCCCACTGTGCTATCTAGGCCCTCATACTCGTGTTTGCCCATACCTCATCACATCTCTCCTTAGTGTCTAACCCTAAGTTTTAGTTTTGAAAATCATCATAACTTAGAGCTAGCTTACCCTACCGGACTTAAACCTATAAGAGAACGTCAGCCCATATTGGCTACTTCTCAAGGATCTCATTAATAAAACTGCCGGTTATCAGGGTCTTGCCTAGCCTCTAGATTCTAACAATCATCTCATTTTAGAGATCAATGATAGGTTATATTCAACCTCAACAATAATATTTTAATTTTCAAAACAATAATTTTCTTCAACCCTGAAGTATTCAACTTTCATAAATTCAATAATTAACCACTTCCAACTCAAATTTCCTCATGAATCACTTTTGATTAGCTAAACGAGACAATCACTTCCAAAGCTTTCTCAAAACTCATTTCCTTCACATTAATTCTCTTTCAAATAACTCTTTTTTTTGTATATATTTTAAACAAAAACTCATATCTTCATTCCAATTTTCCGAATTTCATTAAAAGTCATGCCCAAAATATTTATTTCAAATCTCAACTTAGTCTCACTTTTATTTTAAAAAAAAATCAAACCTAACGATCTTCAATTAGTTGCATTTTCAATTTTGAAGCCCAACTCAACCCATAAACAAAACATACCCTTTTAGATTTCAAATCTTCTTTTAGAATACTATAATAAAATCTCCAAATCATTTTAATTATGTTCTACAAATTTTCTCACACTTCCCTCAATGTTTTCTACAAAAAATAATCAAGAGGAAATATAAAAAAAGTTTAAAAAAAAAAAAATAAAGCCAGAGCCCTTGCAAGGCTCGAACCAGTGCTAGTAAGGAGAAGGCCCAAGCGCCAAACCAGTGGGCCAACTTGCACACGGTATAAAGTGCCTAGTTTAAATACCCAATTTCATTCATTTCATTCTATTTTAAAAGAAAAATTTGGAAACACACTGAGCATCACTACACTTGAACTCGCACAAACCAAGAGGCGACGGAACGCCTACCCACCGAGCCTAAGCTCAGATCACATCATATAAGGGTTCAAATCCACAAATAATTAACCTCGGGTAATTTCCTCTTTTCACAAATACACACATTCAACTCTTTTGTTCTTCCCATTAAATTAATACGGTCAATCTACACATTCTAAAATAATCAGAGGAATAATATACTGAATTCTATTGCAACAATAATTCTACACAAATTAAAAATTTCTAACCTGTATAGAATTACTCAATTATCACCATAATTTACGAAATATTAATTCTACTTCCCATATAAATATATATTTTTTCTTTTTCCATGACATTTAGTAATATGAGAATTTTTCTTCAAGGTCAATTAAATTCATATTCCATAAATAAATCTACTTATCTAAAGAGAACACACTATAACATTATACATGCTGCAGCGCGAGGGAGAAAGGGTTTTAAACGGGTCCGCCGAATTTTGCGTGGTTGAGCATAACGAGTATGGGCCCAAAGAGGGGCCTACGAAGCAATTTAGTTTGTGTAAGGGTTTGTATAACTGGGCCTAAGGTGAGGCCCATTGGGGTTGAATTGCACAATACCAAGTTTGTTTCTAGTGAGGTGTCCAACTCTGTACTAGACAACCACAATGAGGAGGATGATACAGAGGCGAGGCTGAACCTCGAAGATGATTTTGTCTACTCTAAAGAGGAGTCTTTGGAGTCAGAGGAGTTTGATGACGATGCACTGGGTTTGACTCCTGATTTTGTTCCCTCCACCTTCCCTCCCACACAATCCACTGCCCCTATCCCTGCTCGCGGCGACAAAGGTTTTAGAGTACAGAAAGTGGCTAAGAGAACTATTGATGAGTCCCTGGATGATTATCTTGAGATTGTTGTGGCGGCCAAATTAGCTAAGACTAGCGATGGAGGTACGCATTCCTTTCTATCATCTTTTTTTAATTTCATGTCTGATAATGAGATTTTTAGTCTATCCAAAACCTGTGGTCTTGTGGTAGGCGATACCGATCGGAATGAATTTCTCCTTAATAAGATTAGGGGGTGGGAGATCTATAGGGTTAACCTTATTTCAAACTCCTGTCCAAAATGAGTCATGATCCTTTATCCATCCGTAGTTAATAGAGGCCCTATTCTGGAACGTTAGAGGTCTGGGCAGACGGGACAAGCGGGAAATGGTTAAGGAGGTCATCGCCAAATCAAAAGCTAACATAGTTGGTCTTCAAGAGACCAAACTTACACATATGTTTAGACTTAGTAGGTTGGAGGGAAATCGAATCTCTGAATGGAGAATGTCCCCATCTGTTGTGGCATCTGAGGGTTTTGCTCTTGGTTTTAACACCGAAACATTTTGTTGTCTAGACGAGCTCTACAGAAAATTTTTATTGTCGGTCTTGCTCCAATGTAAAGCCGACTTGTGGACTCAGTCTATTACGGTGGTCTATGGTCCGCACACATCTGCCTCTAGGATGGCTTTCTGGACAGACCTAAGAGCGATTCAAGCACACTAGCCACATCCCTGGGTGGTGGGGGGTAATTTCAACATCACTAGATTCGCTTCAGAAAATAGGGGCAAAGGATCTGGTGACTCTGATACGGAAGCGTTTAATGAGGTTATCACGGATCTGGAAGTGGTGGACATTTCCATTTTTGATAGGCTCTTCACTTGGTCAAACATGCAATCGTCGCCCATTCTTTCTAAACTAGATAGGATATTGGTCTCCACTGACTGGGAGACCAAATTTCCGTTGTCTTCGGCTAAATTACTTCCTAAACCCACCTCGGATCATGTACTTATTTTCTTATCTTCCAGGGAAGATCAACCCAGGAAATCACCAAAGTTTAGATTCGAGAAAGCATGGTTAGAAATCCAAGGCTTCCACCACATGGTCTACGATAGTTGGTCTCGCCCTACTACGGGGATTGAAGCGACTATAATATGGTGTGAAAAAATTAGAAGACTTAGGAGCAAGCTCAGAAAATAGACCAGACCAGATTTGCGTTGATTTGGAAGGCAAAAGACTTCCTTCTTGAAGGTATTGAGGAACTTGAGAAGACTGAAGAAACTAGAGATCTGCTACAGGAAGAGTGGAATAGGTTGTTCCAATTCATACAGGAAATTGGCTAACTCTATAGGCTTAAGGAAATTAAATGGCAACAGCGGTCCAAAATTTCGTGGCTCAAAGAGGGAGACGCGAACACAACATTCTTCCATCGAGTAGCCAGTGCCCGGTGTAGATCTAACCTCATTCACTCGATCCACTCGGACTCTGGAATATTCCAAGGTGACAAGGATATCAGAATGGCATTCCAGTTCCATTTCAAACTTGTCTTTGGACACAAAGCGGACTTGAGAGTCCCTCTCCACCACGAATTCTGGTAGGACTCAACGGGAAACTCCGACCTTATGATGCAATCCCTAGAAGCACCCTTCACTGAGAAGGAAGTTTGGGAGGCAGTCCAACAACTTGGAAAAGACAAAGCTCAAGGTCCAGATGGTTTCCCGATGATCTTCTATCAGACATTCTGGGAGGAAATCAAAGACGATTTGCTGAAGGTGTTTGCTGATTTCTACGACCATAAGCTCAAATTAGGTCGAATTAATTTTGCGAAGGTTGTGCTGATTCCTAAGAAAGAAGACTCCCGGCGAGTGGGGGACTTTCGTCCTATTAGTCTCCTTAACTGCTCTGTCAAGATCATTACCAAGACTCTCGCTAATAGACTGGGAAAGGTGATGGATGGTCTCATTAGTCACGATCAGACATGGTTCATTAAAGAGCAATGTATTCAGGATAGTATAGCTACGGCTAAAGAAACTATTTACCAATGCCACACATGGAATGCTAAGAGCTACCTCCTGAAGCTGGATTTCGAGAAAGCTTGTAATTCGGTTGAATGAGACTGTCTCCTGGAAGCGCTTGCTGGAAGAGGTTTTGGGGATATATGGATCAGATGGATCCACACGTCTTACCACCAGCAGAACTGCAATTTTGATAAATGGAGTGTCAGGCCACCCATTTTCGTGCAAACGGGGCCTCGGATAAGGAGATCTGCTCTCATCCCTTCTCTTCACCATTGTGGTAGACGTACTTCGGTCCATGATGGCTAATTGCAGTAGGGCAGGTTGGATTGTACCAGTGGCTAAGGAAGTCAATCGCCAAGGTTTCTCAATCCTCCAATATGCAAATGATACTCTCCTATTTGGTAATGGCAACGAGGAAACAACCTCCTTCAAAGGAATATTATATAGTTTTGAAGCTTGGTCTGGCATCAGGGTTAACTTCCACAAAAGTGCTCTCATCCCCATTGCCCGATAACAGAGGAGGCATTAGAACATGCCACAATTCTCAATTTCTCCACAGAGAGTTTCCCCATTCAGTACCTAGGTTGCTACTAAGGCTCGGGAAACTCAAAAAGGCTGATTAGCTACCCATTATTGACCGGGTTGAGAACCGTTTAGCAGGTTGAAAAAGTAAAGCCCTATCATTGGGAGGGAGGGTCACGCTCATTAATGCACTCCTCTCAAATCTTTCAACCTATTATTTGTCCTTCTTTGAAATGCCACGATGGGTAATTCAGAGAATTGACCGGACTCGAAAATGATTTTTAAGGAAAGGGGCAGACTCGGATCAAGGCGGCTATCACCTTATCAGATGGGAGAAGGCATGCATGAAAAAGATACATGGAGGACTAGGTATTATTGATCTTCGAGATATGAATCTTGCTCTACTGGGTAAATAGTGGTGGAAAGTTTTCCACCCTAATGGAGAAGGGTGGCAAGGTTTTGTTTAGGGATATCTGCATGGGAATGGAACGAAAAATTTGGGCTTCAGGGTAGGCCCACGTGTCTCCTGGTTCTGGAAAGGCATCGCTAAGGCCTATGAACCCTTCATTAATTAGCTGTGTAACATCAGTTATCGGTAATGGTAGACTCACTAGATTCTAGTGGGATAAGTGGTGTGGTGATCACACACTTAGAGCCTTGTTCCCCGATCTATATGATCATGCGTCACAATCACACTGCACTGTGGCCGCAGCCTGAAAAAGAGGCACCTGGAAACCACCCTTTAAACAATCGCTCTATCTGGGCTCTCAGATTAGACTCATGGAACTTCAGACCTACATCACCAATACTGGAATTAGTTGCTCTCAAGGTCCAGATAAGAAATCCTGGGGATTGGAAAAGAACGGTACGTTCACCGTTCACTCCCAGTATAACTGTATTCACTTTAGGGGATGTACCCCAAAGTAGGCATGCATCATTTGGAGGGCGAAAGCCCCGCTGAAAATCAAAGTTTTCTTATGGCTGGTGCTGAATGATGCAATTTTGACTAGAGAAAATCTCCCTAAATGCCAACCGAATGTGGACTCTCGTTGCGGGTTCTGCCACGCTACCCTAGAAACTAGAGACCACCTCTTCCTACAGTGTCCTAGGAGCAAAGCGGTACTCGTTGAGGTACTCAGCGCCTTAGGGACGAATCAGTACCCTAGTGTGTAAGAGGTCCTGTGGGTAGGTTCAAAATTTGCTAGTGAGAGAACAACTATGAGAGAAGCATGGTACATTGCTATCGCCGCAACGACCTGGGTTCTTTGGCTAGAAAGGAATAATTTTTATTTCCGCAGAACTTGTAATAATATTTCTGGTAATCTGACTCTCATTATGCATTTTATTTCATTTTGGGCTAATGTGGCCGTAGTAGGTCCTAGGGGGAGGATAGAGAGCGTATTCCAGGTTGAGGATTTTGATGATGAGGAAGTCGAGATCGGTCCGACGATCGACTGACAGCCAGCTTGGCCTTTACTATTGATGGATACCCATCGCCCCAGGGTTTGTTGGGGGGATATGATGTATTTTGTTTAGTCGCATATATGTTGCGGCCATTATGGTCTTCTTTTGTCCCACCCCCTATGTTTGGGGTGGAGTTTATATACTTTTGTTATGTTTGTAGGACCTTGTATTTTGCTCAGTACTCTAAGTTTGTTTTATTAATCCCTTATTAATGAAACAGGGTGACCATACTCCACTGTTTCTTGAAAAAAAACATTATATATGCTATTTTACACAACTTCTAAACTTTTATTTCATAAGTATACTTTAATTAACATGCATTTCACTCAAATTTTTGGAGTTTCTCCTATCACATGCATCACAATCAATGAGAATAAATTAAACCATTTGACATCTACAATTTAAATTTTAGAACAACTACACATGCAACTACTCAATAAATTCAAGAGTATAAAAAAACACCCACCTTATAGTAGATTTTTAGAAGAAAAATCTTCTTCAAAGCACTTCGAAATCCCCACAAAGCTAGCCAAAATTCCAACAAAAAATGCACAACAAGCACTTCAACGCTCTGCCTCTCTCTTCTCTGTTTACTTTTTTTTTCCTCTTGATTAGGTTTTAGGAGAAATGAATAGGATTAAGGGTTTTTATTAAAAATATTGGGTAGTTATATAACCACCCCCACTCTCTCTCTCCACTACACCACTTCCACAGACCAAGTCAAAACCCAACGTCAGCCTACTTCTTGTGTGCACAATGCACGTGCACGTGCTTGTGCACACCACTTTATTTTTAATTATTTTTATTTTAAATTAAAACATATGTTAATATATATAATATGTATTTAAATAAAATTAGTTTAATTTAACTAAAGAGTTTTCATGCATGATAAAATAGACACACATATACTTCATAATTTTTATTTTGAAAGGAAATACGATTATATGTGGACTGCAAACACGTGCGTTGCATGTAAAAATATTAAAATATGAAATAGATTTTATCGACGGGGAAATGTTTATACATAATTGAAATATACATGCAAAAAATATATTTCGTTAACTATACATATATATCCAAAAATGAAATCACATGTACATGGAAAACACGTGCACCGCAAGTATAAAATATTTTAATCAAAATGAGAGAAAAATAAATTTCTGTTTATAAAATGAATTCAAACAAGTCATAAAATAAATAATTGTAACACATAGAAAATATTATACGTAATTGACACGTGCATCGATAACTTGTGCAATGCACGTAAAACACAAAAAAAGAAAATTATTATTTGAGTTGGCTCAAAGAGGATAAAATTAAATTTTGAGAAGACGGAAATACATAAATAGTCAAAATACAAAATACGTATCGAATTACTTTACGGATATTACCCGTAACAGTACAAAATATACGTGCGTAACATACAAAGGGGCAAAATTATCATATCCCAATTTTGCAGGGTGTTACAACATATTTGCCAAGTTATTTTAGGTTGCTGATCAGTTTACCTGTCCTGCTATGGTTTGGAAGCTCAAATTGAGGCCACCAAATAATCCATCTCTCATTTGGGTACACTTTAAATCAAAATCAATAAAAACTCATCAAATAAATCACCAAATTAAAAAATTTTAAACCAACAAATAAAACAATCTTACCTCTCTGAACTTAGATCCCATGCACACACAAAATTCGAGTAAGAAAAAAACTGAGTAATCCCCTGCTCACACAAAATAAAAAATTAGAATGAGAATTTTGTTAATAAGATGAAATTAGAGTAATCATCGCATCGCATGTAGAGGCTCTCGATTCGGTGGATGGGAGTCACTGATATAGAGTTTCTTGATATTCACGCTCAATTTGGTCGTTGATACGGAATCAACAGCAGATCAGATATCAGCGACAACTTCTTGATTGGGGTTCGACACTGAATTTTGATTTGGATTTGCTTTAAGATTCGCGATTGAAAGGACGATGGAGGCTACTCCAATGGAATGGAAGTGATGTTTTAAGAAAATGGTTTTAGGGTCAGCTTAAAAACCCTAGGGAGAGGGAGAAAGAAATTGGAGCTCTCTGGTTTGGAGAATAGAGGGAGCAAACTGATCTGAATAGGGGAGAGAGAGAGAGAGAAATAATTAAATAAATAAAAGAGTTTTTTTTTGGGGGGGGATTTGAATTTGAGTTTTGGGAGAAAAAAGTCTTTTGGGAGCTTAGATCTGGATCGTTGATTTCCTTACTATTAAAGAGAGGCACTTGACAGCTTTTCTTTGTGTTTTATTATATACTAGATTTGCCCGTGGGCATGTGCCTACGGCACATCTTCAGAACGATACAGCATATGAAAGTCTTGTAAACAGTAAAATAAAAATTATGTAGCTTAAGTTTGAATAGTAAAACAATAATTAGTTGTAAATATAAGTCAATGTTTATGTTGCTGCTGATTTTGGTGTGGGAGCAAACAGATAGAACTTATGGATTCGAAGGAAGACGAGTGGATCAAACCTGGGTACGTTCACCGGCGTTTGACTGAACTCCCGCCGCCATTGACCTGCAAAAAGTGCGAGACACCGAGGTTGATTCCGGCGACGCACCTTCCGATGCTCTTACCAATAATCTGGATGATTAAGAAAGAGCTTTAACTGACCAAAGATTCATTACCTGGTAATAGTGGGGGGAGGGGGTATTTATAGCCACCTCAGGAATCAGTTTCGGGATAAGAACAAATCCTTACTTCCCATTGTGGATGGATAGAAGTGGTTAAAACCACTTCTTAAGGATAATTACGGATCTAGATCCTCTTTATCCTGTTGATCTGGTCTCATAACGGGTTGGAACCCGTACACAGTAAGACGGACCCATTTTTAGGGATGTTGGGCTCTGAATATAGGCCTGAGCGTGCTGTTTTAATGCATTTTTTTTGTAAGTACAATTAGACTGTTCAAAAATAGAGAAATTACAGGGAAAAATGGCTTTTATTGAAAATAATTAGGCGGCTACTTCTAAGTTGCGAGCGGCTCTTACACTTTGATAAAGAAAATACAAAATAAAACTTTTGACATGTTTTATGGAGCGCTCTTGGGAAAGTTGCTTGGAGCAGTGTTTAGACACTCTTTTGGTACTTCATCAAGTGCTTCGCATTCCATGTCCTCGGTATTCTCCTGCCTCCCAGTTCTTCGAGTTAATACGCGCCTGGGTGAATAACTCTAAAAACCCTATACGGTCCTTCCCAATTGGGTGCCAACTTGCCCTTTTTGCTCGGATTGGAAATCAACAACTTCCAGAGTACTAGGTCACCTTCTTTAAAATTAGCTAGCCGGACCTTCTTATTGTAAGACTAAGTGATCCTATGGCGATATGTCTCTTTTCGAATGGCAACTCTCTCATGGACTTCGTCTATGAGGTCCAAGTAGTTGCTAAGTTGGTTCGCATTCTGTGCTTCACTGTAGGCTATCAGTCGGGGTGAAGGCAGTCCCACTTCTAAGGGGATGAGGGCTTCGAAACCATAGGTGAGGTTGAAGGGGACTCCCCTGTCAGAGCTCTCTTGGTGGTGCGATAGTTCCAAAGCACGTTGGGGAGCTGCTTGGCCCACAATCCCTTGGTGGATTTGTCGAGCCTCTTCTTCAGACCGGAGAGTATCTGTCGATTGGCGTTCTCCGCTTGATCATTGAACTGAGGGTGGGCTATCGAGGAGAACCGCTGCTGGATGCCGAGGTCGGCGCAGAAGTTATGAAAGGTTGCTCCCGTGAATTGAGTCCCATTGTCAGTTACGAGGATGTGGGGTACCCCGAATCGGCAAATGATGTTCTTCCAAAAGAACTTCTAGACCTTGTGCTCGGTAATCGTCGAAAGAGTTTCAGCCTCGATCCATTTTGAGAAGTAGTGTATCGCCACGACTAAGAACTTCAGCTGGCCCGATGCTGTAGGGAAGGGTCCGAGCAAATCCATCCCCCACATTGCAAAAGGGATTGGACTCACCAAAGAGTTGAGTTGTGCTTGAGGCAGGTGACGGATCGGGACAAATTTCTGGCAGGAGTCGCACTGGTGGACGTACTCCTCGGAGTCACTAAGTAGTGTGGTCCAGAAGTAGTTGTATTTTAAGAGTTTGCGGGCGAGGGATCTCGCTCCCAAGTGCGCACCACACAGACCGTCATGGGCCTCCTTTAGGGCATAGAGCGATTCCTCCGGGGAGAGGCACCTCAGATAGGGTCGGCCGTCAATCTGAGTGTAAGAACATTGGTACATGAATCCGTCAAGGAGTGTGTGCCTCTCGGATCATGTCCTGACCCTCCTTGCCTCTTTTGGGTCTTCGAGAAGGACTACGTTTCTGAGGTACTCGAGGAGGGACTTCATCCAGTTCTCCCCAAGTGTTAGGAGGTAGGCTTCCATCAGCTTCGGGCTATCTTCATCAATACTTGGTCTGAGGAGGACCTCTATCAAGATGGTCCATTCTAGACCTTGGAGGGACGAGGAGGCGAGCTTTAAGAGAGCGTCCATCTATGTGTTTTCCTCACGAGGAACCCGCTAGAGTTGAATGTCTTCGAATAAGGCTAGTAGCTTCTTAAACTTCGCAAAGTACCTGGCCATAAGCTCATCCCTTGCCTCGTATTCCCTTAACACTTGGTTGACGACAACCTGCGAATCACTGAAGACTCTGACACGCTTGGCCCCTACTTTGTGAGCCATACAGAGCCCCGCTATGAGGGCCTCGTACTCTGCTTCGTTGTTTGATGCCGGGAAGTTTAGGCAGAGGGAGTATTGGAGGTTGAAAGTGTCTGGGCCGGTCAAGATGACACCAACCCCACTTCCGTCGGTGCAAGAAGATCCATCCACATAAATGGTCCAGACCAGGGGGTCGGCAGATGACTCGCATGGGTTGAGGATGGTGCTCTCCACAATGAATTCTACCAGAACTTGGGCCTTGATTGCTGTTTTGGGTTGGTAGCTGATGTCATGTTGGCCTAGCTCGATGGACCACTTCATAAGGTGCCTGGAGGTCTCAGGCTTGTGGAGAACTTGTTTGAGTGGCTGGTCGGTAAGAACGACCACCGAATGAGACTAGAAGTAGGGGAGGAGCTTTTGGGCCGCCATAACTAAGGCGAGAGCCATCTTCTCCAGCTTCGGGTAACAGAGTTCAGCATCCCGGAGGACCTTACTCACATAATAGATGGGCCTCTGTGTTCTATCCTCTTCTCTCACAAGGATCGCACTGAGGGTCTGCTCCGAAGCGACGAGATATAGGTAGAGGACCTCTCCAGGCGCTGGCTTGCTCAAGAGTGGAGGGTTAGCTAAGTTTGCCTTGAGCTGGTCGAAGGAGTCCTGTTGCTGTTGCCCCCATTCGAAGCCTTTAGCCCCCCTGAGGGCCTTGAAGAAGGGGAGACACTTCTCATCGAATTTGGAGAGAAATCGCCCAATTGCTGCGAGGCACCCAGTGAGCCTCTGTACATCTTTAACACTGGAGGAGGGAGCCATTTTGTGAATGGCCTGGATCTTCTCGGGGTTGGCCTCTATGCCCCTATGGCTGACCATGAATCCCAAGAACTTGCCGGATGAGACTCCGAACGCACACTTGTTCGGATTCAGCCTCATATTATGCCTCCTAAGCACCCCGAAGGCTTCTTGGAGGTCGAGAACATGCTCCTGCCCTCGGGTGCTCTTGACCAACATGTTGCCTACATAGACTTCCATGTTTCGGCCAATCTGGTCTTGGAAGACCCTGTTCACGAGGCGTAGATAAGTAGCTCCTGCATTCTTCAAGCCGAACGGCATAACCTGGTAGCAATACAGGCTCTGATTCGTCACCAACGAGGTCTTTGGGATGTCAGAAGGGAACATCAGAATCTGGTTGTACCCTGAGAAAGCATCCATGAAACTGAGGAGCACGTGCCCGGAGTTCGCATCGATCAGGGCGTCGATGCTGGGAAAGGGAAAAGGGTCCTTCGGGCACGCCTTATTGAGATCGGTGAAATCGATGCATATCCTCCAGCTCCCGTTGGTTGTCTTGACCACCACCACATTGGATAACCACTCGGGATAGTTCACCTCCTGGATGAATCGAGCGTTGAGGAGCTTTTCGACTTCTTCTTTGATTTCCTGTTGACGCTCGGGAGCGAACTTGCATCGCTTCTGCTGAACGGGTATGACACTCGGGGCAATGCTGAGGTGGTGCATTAGGAGCTACTCAGAGATCCCATGCATATCGGTCGCGGTCCAGGCAAAGAGATCACAGTTCTCCCTTATGCACTGGGAGATGTCTTCTTTAATGGATGGGGAAAGAGCCTTGCTGACCCGGAACGTCTTGGTGGCGTCTTCCTCCGAGAAGGCCACTTATTCCTGTTCGTCCACTGGCTCGGAGATGGTCTGTCTACTCTTCGGTGTGAGTTCAAGGACTTCTAGGGAGAGTACCGGGCCTCCGATTAAGGTCATATAGCATTTGCGAGCCGCCTCCTGACTTCCTCTCACTACTCCCACCGCTACAGGAGTGGGGAACTTCATCTTCATGTGATAAGCTGAAGGGATGGCCTGGAGTGCGGCGAGGCCCGGTCGACCCAAGAACACATTGTAAGCGGCTTTCATATCCACCACTATGAAGTCCATCGGCTCCGTGCGGGTGACTGGGATTTTTCCAGTGGTGATGTCGAGAGTTATAACTCCCTCGATCGTCACCGGTGCCCCGGTGAATCCATGAAGGGTGTAGCCAGCTGGATTGAGCTGGTCCCTTGATAGCTGGAGGCCCTTGAACGCCTCCAAGAAGAGAATATTGACCGAGCTGCCATTATCCAACAAGACCCGACATATGTCGAAGTTGGCCATCCGGAGGTTAATGACGAGGGCGTCACAGTGGGGCGTGCGGACGCCCTCCAGATCTCTATCGGAGAATGTGACCGGGACTCCGAGGCCCTTGGGGGAGGATGGCTCTACACGGATTTTACCTCCCTAATGAAGGCTTTTTGGGAGGAGTTAGAATCTCCTCCCATTGGGCCTCCGTGTATGAGGTGCAAGATGGCTTCTGCTTCGGCCTCCTGGGCTTCCACGTGCAGTTCCGTTCGCCTGTTATCCCCCTGGGCAGTGGAGGCAGATCGGCTCTGTCCCTTCTTACGAACCGAGCGAGCTGCCCCCTCTGGATGAGGGCATCGACTCGTCCTTCAGGGCTCGATAGTCGTCTGTGTCGTGCCTATGGTCTCGGTGGAAGCAGCACCATTTATCCTGGTTTCTCTTCTTCCTGGGGGTGTTCATCTTCAGAGGTGGCGGTAGGATACCTTCGTTCCCAATCTCCATCAGAATGGCAGAGATACTCGCATTGTGTGGAGTGAACTTTTCGAAGCAGGGGGGAGGGCGCCACTGACCTCCGTTATCCTTTTGGAGCTTCTTAGCTCCTTCTTCCTCTGCAGTCTTCCATTTGTTCCTAGAAGACGACCCTTCCAGAGTGGGGCAATTGAGAGCCTCTTCAGCTCGGATGTACTTCTCGCTCCTTAGGAGGAGCTCGGAGAAGTCCCGAGGAGGCTTCTTGGCTAGGGAAGCCCTGAGGTCGGGATTGATGACATTGGATTGGAAGGCAGCCGAAGCTACCGACTGATCCAGAAAGGCTATGGACATGGCTTCTGTGGTGAACCGCTTGACATAATCTCTCAGCCGTTCACCATTATTTTGGCTGAGGAAGAGCAGAGAGGTGCTCGTATTTTCGGAGCGGCGACTGCTCACGAAATGCGTGAGGAAGAGGCCTTCGAACTGGTCGAAGGAGAAAATGGATGTCGGTGCAAGTCAGAAATACCACTCCCAAGCCGGCTCCTTAAGTGTTGCCGGGAAGGTCTTGCAGAGGAGGGCGTCCGAAGCATGATAAATCATTATGAGAGTTTTGAAACTCTCAATGTGATTTGTGGGGTCCGACTCCCCGATGTAAGTCTCCAAGTGTGGAGGCTTGAAGTTGTCTGGGACATGGGCCTCCATGATAGTGCGGGAGAATGGGGGCCGGCTCGGGTGGATGTTCCTCGCCCGTTGTTCTTCATCTCGGTCGAGCTGGCTGAGGCACCTCTCCATCTTGTGGAGACGACGGTAGATTGAGTCATCCCTTCTGTCCTGTCTCGCTGAACCTCGAGACTCGTCCTCATGTCGAAGTGGGCTGGGGCTACGGTAGTAGCTTTGAGTTGGCCGAGGACTGGGAGAGGGACGACGATGGCTCGGATTCGGCCTAGGACTTAGGGAACGATGATAATGGTTCGGAGCCGGTCGTGGACTTTGAGAGCGGCGGCAATGATCAGGACAGGGGTGGCGATGGCTGGGAGTCGGCTGAGGACTGGGAGCTCGTTGGCGGCGATGGGGGCGGCGTTAAGCGCCCGGAGGACCGCCTCCTGGAATTGTTGAAATTCCGCCCTCGTGACGGGGGCCTCCTGCTCCTGTTGGGCTCGACGTGCAGGACGGCCAGCCGGGGAGCGGCTGCTTTTTTGGCGATGTTGGGGCGACTTTCTCCGTCTCCTGGGAGAGTTGGACCCCCTGTGGTCTGTCCTGTGGGGGGACCGGTCCCTCGGATGCTCCTGGTGAGGGTTCGCATCGCATCCGCCTTTCGTCCAAACGGATCCGCAGGTCGGGCTCGTGCTCATTCTGCCGGTTATTGAGCACATCTTGCAGATCCTTTGGTGTTGGAGGGCTATGGGAGGCCATGGAATGTGTGGAGGCATTGTGGATGGAGACACGAACTTGATGCAGGGGTTGCTTCTGGAAGCTTCACCGAGAAGGCTCCCCCATGGTCACTTGGGGCCCTAGAGGCAGCTGAATAGATTGAGGAATTGCTGTTCGAGCTGTAGGGCCGGTTGGATGGGCGGAGGGAGGTCCTCTGGTGGCGGAGGAGGAGGAATAATGGAGGTTGTTCTACGGTTGGAGGTTGCAGACTTCCTCTTGGGAGACATGGCTAGGAGTAGCTTTGGTTGAAGGAGGAAGGTCAGATTGCTATTCGAGTTTTTCCACAGACGGTGCCAATCCGTTGCTGCTGATTTTGGTATGGGAGCAAACAGATAGAACTTGTGTATTTGAAGGAAGACGAGTGGATCAAACCTAGGCATCCTCACTGGCGTTTGACTGAACTCCCGCCGCCGTTGACCTGCAAAAAGTACGAGACACCAAGGTTGATTCCGGCGACGCACCCTCCGACGCTCTTGTCAATAATCTGGATGATTAAGAAAGTGCTTTAACTGACCAAAGATTCATTACCTGGTAACAGTGGGGGGAGGGGGTATTTATAGCCGCCTCAGGAATTAGCTTCGGGATAAGAAGAAATCCTTACTTCCCGATGTGGATGGATAGAAGTGGTTAAAACCACTTCTTAAGGATAATTACGGATCTGGATCCTCTTTATCCTGTTGATCTGGTCTCATAACGGGTTGGAACCCATACCCAATAAGACGGATCTATTTTCAGGGCTGTTGGGCTCTGAATATAGGTCCAGCTCCTGATTCGGACCCGTTAGTAGGTGAAATTACCATTTCGCCCTTAAGGATTCGTGTCTTGATTCGAACGGTCCCGATTTAACCCTATTTTTAGCCATATTAGTTTCCATTTGTATATATTGAAAAATAATTATAAATGGGGGGGGGGTGTAAAATCCAACTTCTCAGAACTTTGATGGTGGAAAATAATGAAGTTTAACTGTTGATAAGATATTTGCTCTTTTCAATGTAACATGAGTAATAAAAAAATGCATAAAAAATCTGAAAATTTACAAACCTGAAATATGAAAATATAAATTTCTGAGTATAGAGATAGATAGATAGATAGATAGATAAATAGAGAGAGAGAGGGAGAGAGAGAGAGAGAGAGAAATAAAGGAGTTAGTTTGGGGGGATTTGAATTTGAGTTTTTTTTTTTTTTTTGGGGGGGGGGGGGACACTTTTGAGCTGGAAAATATGTTTTGTGAGGTTAGATCTGGACCATTGATTTCAATCCTATTAAAGGAGAGCCACTTGATAGCTTTCTTTGTGTTTTATTATATATATATATATATATATATATATATATATATATATATATAATGGGAGAGTTGGGGTTGTGTAAGCAATTAAACACGTGCATTGTAACCAAACAAACATATGCAATGCACGTGCATAATTAATATAAAGGAGGTCTTAGGGTTGATGTCTAAAAACGTCGGTATATTTTTGTTAAAAATATATATTTGTGAAGACGTGCATCACATGTGTAAATTACTAGTATATATATATTAGATAGTGCATCACACATGCAGACTGCTAGTTTGTATTAATTGGGGTTTTCAAAATATAGATTTTTTGTTTCCATATGTATTGTTGGGAATGTCCATTTACGACAATATGATATTTTGTTTATTTTATTATTTGTTTAAATAGGGGTTACCAAATTATATGTTATTTGTTCCCATAAGTATATTGGGCTATCAAATTATGGTTATATAATCTTTTGTTTATTTTAAAATCTTTTTTAAACTGTATTATAAGATATGATGAAAATAGTTTATTTACTATTATATTAATATTTTATTATAAAAACAAGAAGTAGAATATTTTTTTATAAAAATTTTACTTATCATAAAATGAATTGTTAGAATCTTTTGACAGATGAAAAAGTTAAATATAGTGTAACCCCATTTGTCTTCTATACATATTTTTCATGCATTTTCTATATTTCGATTCCTTATAAATTCTTTTCCGCTCTTAAATTCATTTTGTTTAAATTTATTTTTTGAATATTCTATTAAAGTAATTTATAATCAATAATTGTATTTATAGCTATCTTCTAAATGATTATGTATTTTAACCCATACCCTATCCATCCTATAATATTATTTGAATATTTAATTATTTGTGAAAAGTCCAATTATAATTCAAATCATATTCCATTATATAATCTTAGTTCTTTTCTTTTTAATTAATTATTTATATTAAAACCCAAACCAAGTCTATTAGCATTTGATTATTTTTCTTTATGTGAAGCCCAATCCAAGCCACAATACAAACCAAACCCAACTTCATTAAACCCAAACCTACCACCCAAAATTCTCTGGCCACCTCACTGCCTATATAATACCCTAATCACATATTAACCAAATCCTAAGGCCTATTCACGGAGCATATAGGTACATTCGCGTGTCGAGGGCCGACGGGTCTATTCATGGAATGTGCCTGTGTACTTGCACGTTGAGGGGCAGTGGTGGGGTACACGACATGGAGGTGAATCTCCAGTTTTTGAGCTATTCTTACATGATGCTTGCGTGTTAAGGGTTGTGATGCCTATTTGTAGAGTATTCTGGATCTTGTTTCCATCACCGTAGTAGGATTAGTTGCTTAACGAGGAATCTAACCCTATAAAGTGGAGAGAGATAAGGGTTTGCACTGGACCTATGTAGTATGGAATGTATAGAATCTGACAAGTATGCATTAGAGAGTCATCATATTGCATTTGTATTTTCTTGACTTGGTTTTATGCATATTTGTTTTCTGTTTTCCTACACTTGACACTTAGTCTAGTTTCACCCGATGTTTTCATGTTTTATTTATTGTTATTTCATTTTCCATTCGTTATTACTGTTGGTATGTGTTGTTTATAACTTTATTCTTCATGTTTTATTTACACTGTATTTGTTTTGATGTCACTCACACCGTTTTTGGCTGACCCCTATAGTTTTGGGGGTTAGGGTTATCTCTAACCTCATGTTTTACAGGTAGGTACCTATAGCATTGGAATTTGGATGCATGTGGTAGAATGATGTTGTGGCTTATGTAAATTGTAAAAGAAAGTGTTGTAAAAGAAAGAATTTATAATTCAAGGTGTTTAATTTTCCGCTGTGGTTTGTAAAGGATTGATGTAATAAAAGTTGAAAAATTTATCAGTGTTTTGGCTATATTTACTATTACATTGAGGTTGATGCTGAGAATTGTGCCTCGTATTTCTGATATATTATATTGGAAATTCGGGGCACTACAATCACCCTGCATCGCCCCCCCGTCGACCTCGTCCCCTTCATCCCCATCTTCGACCACCAAAGTGCCATCACCGAGCCCCTCGTCTTCCTCGTCGAGCCCCTCCACCGCTTGCATCGCCTCATCGCCATCTCCCACCATCCAGAACCCATCCAGTTGCTGTCCCTCCATCGCCAGCAACCTTCCCTCGACCACCACCCTTGCCCTCGTCAATTGCACACCAACGCCAGCACCATTGCCTTCATCCTCGAAAACCACCTGAGCTCCACCATCGCCAGCATGACCGCAGTACCCCAAAATCCCCTTTGAAGCCGTTGCCTTTGTTGTTCGTACTGTTGACGTGTCTTTTGTCGTGGGTGCCTCTGCCTTTAGTGTTTGATGCCATCATCGTCTCGTGTGTTGCTGTCAGGATTCTCATCCCGTTATTCTTTCGTTTTCATAATTTTCGTATAAGGCAAGTCTCCTTGAACACTATTGTTATTCTAGTTCAAGAACCGTTGATCGTCGCAAGTAGTTCGTATTTCTATTATCGTAATGAATTGCTTTGATACCCTTCAATGGGACTACTACGGATTCATCGGCGAAACCAAGTAGTAGTTCCCTTTTCGTGCCATACTATTGCATCAATCCCAATCATTGTTATCCCCATATGCATGCACTACACACACACAAACTAGAAATTCTTATATATAGGTAATATAATAATTTAATGTATATCGATTGAATGTGTGGTTGCGACTTGATTTATAGTAGTGTTGATTTGTCGAGTGGACTGTAGGAATCCACCTTAGTTGCTAATATCAATGGTAGTTTAATTCATGCTATAGATTCATGCGGGTTGGGTATTTTGTTGATCACATATGAATTTGGTTTCTACTGTTTTGCCGGATGTTTCATGTTGCATTAAGTTTTTGGCCTTGTTGTTATTAAAATCAGTTAGAACTATGTAAAAAGAAATTGTAGCTTTATAAGTCTAGATTCAGAAAATTCGACAGATCTAAATTTCAACAAATAACCTGTATGTTATCGCACTTTTAGTACTGTTGACTTTTGATTTCCAGACCTGCTATTTAATGCTTCACCAACATAATTTCTAATTAACATATAATGTTAACAGTTGAATCTATATGTAAATTTTTCCTGGGAGTTGCTTGACATGTTTAGGTTTCATCTTACGATTTTTATCAGATTTTATTGAATTTATAGTTCCATTATGCATGCAAAACTTTAACTCTAGGTTGCTGTCAGAACGCTTAACCTGTAAAGAATAGGCTAATTGACCTAGCTGCAGTTAGAATCACTTAGAACTTGCTGAATATAAGTTGTAGCTCTGTGAATCTAGGATCGAGATCATCTAACAATTTTGCGACCTGACTCTCGGATTGCAAGATGCTCAGATTTTACTACTATACTGTCATGATTTCAGATTCACTATTTTGTGAGGACGTCATAATGTTTAACTAATGGAAACAGTAAGATAAATTATGAACTAGTGTTCAATAAATTCAAGGGTACTAATGAAAAACTACAGGAAGTAGAATATAATTTTTGTAAGAATTTTGGCCTAGTTTTAATCGATTTACACCTATAACAATCCTTGCTTTGAGTTGCTGCCTGAACAGCAGACCCGTAAAGAACTAGCCGTAGACTCAGTTCCTGTGATTGTAATATGTCGTGTAAATATGTGTTGGAACCGGCAGAGAGTCTAGTTTCTAGAAACCCTGACGAAACCTGGTTTTCTTTCCTGCAGCAACGAAAAAAATAATTTTTTTACAACAACGTCTTGCTGTCCAGAATATGTGTTTGTGTTTTAAGCATATTCATGTTTGACTTTTGCATCTAGTGGATAGAACTAGTTATACCATGCATTGCATTGTCTTGACATCTTTTGACATCGCCTCATTGCTCCTGTACTCATTGCATGTTCACATTGAATATAATAAAATAATAATAAGCCAGGGTAATAAGGGTCGACTTAGTAGTGGACATCATCAGAGACTGTACTCAGGGAAGGTCCTTTATCTCGTTATTGTTTATCGTTATGGATTGTGGGTTACTGATTGTGGATTGTAGAATATTTATTGTTAATTATTATTTATTGTGCCAAGTACACGATCTGTATAGTTCACTACTATAGTCTAAACGATCACTGTTTGCATGCACCGAACGTGTGGTATGAGACACAATATTACGTGCATTAGATAGGGTAACAAAATACTAAAACACCTAGAATTGATACTTGCATTACCTGATCTTGATTATTGTCATTGGCATTGATTATCACTTGTAATCATTGATTACTATTGCAACTATCGATTATTTCTCGAGAACTCTAGACTTTTGAGCTCATCATTTAACCCTTATTATTGCTTTTGACTTTGTTCTAGTTCATCTTCTTGATGTACCATGCTTCCTTTGTTCCTCCTTTTTACTACTTGTTGTCCCTGACTTGCTTTAACGAACAATTTTCCCCCTCTTTAGTTAACGAGTTCTTAGGAACCCGAGGTGAGCTTAATGAAGGAT
Source organism: Hemerocallis citrina (assembly GCA_017893485.1). NCBI lineage: Eukaryota > Viridiplantae > Streptophyta > Magnoliopsida > Asparagales > Asphodelaceae > Hemerocallis > Hemerocallis citrina. The sequence continues at coordinate 433,814,355 of CM030358.1, read as the reverse complement.
TGGGTGAGCAAACGTTTTAGTGGATGAAGCCGATTAGTAGTCTACAGTAATAATTATTTGATTCATGTTTCTTTATTTCCTGCATTGTTATTTTCCGTATTTTGTATTCCGGAATTTGTTGATCCGAAGTTTGTTTTTCCTAGATGTTGGATGTTACTTTGGTGGATTATTTCATGTTATTGAAATTTACTTATTGTCTATGTAATTATTTATCCATGCGTGATTGTGTTATTTTCTTAATATTATTGAGTTAAACAGGCACAACTTATGGATGATGTTTACATCATTCCTTGGACCTCGGTTACGTGAACGTATTCCTGTACTTTGGAAAGCGGGGCGTGACAGTTTTTGTATAACGAGAAGTGGGACGTGACATATAGGCTGGTGGGTCATCAAAACTCGTCTTTTCGAGCAGTAATTGATAAATCAATTTTTAACTTTTTTGTCACATAATTTTTTAAAATAAAAATTTCTTTTGTCCTCTTTCAAATAAACTCTCTCTTATAAGTTTTGTAAATCAGAGCAGTTTAATGCATGATATAAACTTTCTCTTATATGTTTTGTAAATTAGAAATTAGTTTATTTAAAAAATATGTTTTGAGTCTTAGGATAAAATATCTTTTTAATATCGTCCATCCTCTGCGGAGATGTAGGAATTTGAAACTTCTTGTTAATCAGTAGTGGGGCAAAAAGGGATTTGAGAAGGAATATTTAAGGGGAAAAGTTTATCCTCACTACTATTATATTAATGAGGAATTAATAGTGTGGGAAAGGTAATTGTGTGCAATTTGTTGATCTACTTAATACTGATCTACATATCTCTCTCTCCCAAAATTGACGGTGATCCTCTCTCTCTTTCTCAAACCAAAACCCTAACCCCAAAATCTCGATCCACCTCGATCTCGTCGTCTTCTGTTTCAAATTCCTTGTCCTCTTTGCCAAACTTTGTTGTTATGTAGTTCTCTAAAACTGAATTTATTTTTTTAAAAGAAACTGGGAAGAACTTCATATATCAGTTCATGGGATTCGCATATCAGTCCTTGGGATATTTTATTTTTTGAGAAATGCTAGTCATACATGAGATTCTACACCAAACTTACATGGAGTTTGTCTTTTAGTGGTTAGTGTGTCCATTAATCACTAAAAGACAAATAAATAAGACCCAACAATCACTAAAAGACAAGCTCCATGTAATTTTGGGGTAGAATCTCATGTAAGTCTAGCATTTCTCTTATTTTTTATTTTTTAGGAGTTTTCTGCCAAATAGTCAGAATATTTGCAATAAGGTCCTACTTTTAATCTTCACGGGTTGTGCCCATGTCTAGGTGGCAGTCTATGGGTGGTGGGTTAAATGGAGATGGGGCCAGCTATAGTGAATGTAGTCAATTTGGTTTTTTCTGTTATTTGTAATTATGGGGGTTACACGTGCTACGCGGTAGCACTCGATTGGAAGATGGAAAGTAAGGAGATCTACTCTATAAACCCTATTTGTAATTTTCCTTTTCTTTTTATGAATTCGAATCGATTTGTTCTTCTTTTTCATCTTTCTTTTAATTTGTTCTTGTTCGATTCAGTGCTGCCAATAGCGGGTAGCTCTGATAGTCATCATGATGTGAATTTTGAACGATCCATTGCCTGTCAGGTTTGGATCTACATCAATGATATCAGATCCTAATGATTCGGTGAACCTGAAAAAGCCGATCGAGCACTCATTGGTCCTTGAGTTTAGGTCTCACTCCGAACTCAGATCACCAAGCCCGTCTATGCGAGGATCCCCCCTCGTGGTGATGAACCCCACAAGTCGATCGATCTGGGATACGTGATTCATAACATCGAGTTGTCAATGGGAAATTTCAAAACTGATGTTTAGGCGCAAGTCACCCATATGCAATCACAAGAGACCAAGATGCAATCGCAGATCGATCAGATCTAACCTCTTGGGGAGAGTTTGGTGCCATTATTCGAGCAAGGGGGTGGTGATTGGTCAGGGGCAACCACTGGCCCATCAAGGACCCACTCACCTCCAGCCCCCGGTGCAGAGGTCCAAGTCCAAATCGACGATAGAAGAGACCTAAAGATAAGCGGTCGGGAATGAAGGAAGAAGATGAGTATGATAGGTACAGCTTTATCTCCCCTAAGCATGCTAGGCTTGAGATTCCCACTTTCGATGGGAGTGGAGACAACACCAATTGGGTTTTCCATTAAGAACATCATTTTGATACTCAGAAGATGGAGGAGATGCATCAAGTTGATTAGTGTATATTTTCGGAGGGAGGATGCGTTGATGTGGTGGAGAAGGTTTAAGGGAGATGTTGTTGCAATTTGTCCCTGTTGAACTCCATAATCCTACTGCAATGTTGTTGAAACTTCGAAAAACTGGTACTGTCCAATGATTACCACAAAGAGTTCATCAAGAATAGTCATCTCACTAAACCTTTTCCCATGCATGTGTTGGTAGATTGCTTCATGTCGGATCTCAAGGAAGAAATACTGCAAGACGTGACTTTTAATCATCTGCTGACTGTTACTAATGCATTTAGAGAAACTCAGGAAAGAGAGACCATACTGATGTGTCAAAGAAATGCTGCTAAGTACCAAGGAATGAGCAGGGTATACTCCTAACTCTCAAGGAGTGAAGAATCTCCCAGTGGCGAACAACAAACCTCATGTGGTTGATTCTAAGACTAGTGACACTCTTAAACATGGTTTGATAATAAGAAAATTGCAGATAAGAAGGCTAAGGAACATTGTTTTAGATGTGATGAAAAATAAATAAAGGGATACAGATGCAAGGGCAGAGCACTAATGCAGATTGAAAGGGAGTTGGTGAGTTTGATGTGAAGATGTTTAAAATGAAGATGTGTTGAAGATTGCGGGTAGAATGTAGGTTGATCTCAATCAAATTCATGCCAAAATGAGAGAAATCCATATCCGACCATCTCTTTAGAGGCTATTATAGGCATTATAGCTCCACAAACACTCAGATTTAAAGGGCATCATTGCAAAGAAGGAAGTGTATGCTCTATTTGACATGGTTCTACTCATAATTTTGTTGATTCACAGCTAGTAAGGAGATTTAGACTACCTATTACTAAGAGAATTTCTTTTGAAGTCACTATTGCTGGAGGAGAGAAGTTAAAGTGTAAGGGGCTCTGTGAAGGAGTAGAGTTCATATGTCAGGGGTTAAAATTGTTGGTGTATGCCCTAGAGACCAGTTGTGTATTGACATTACTAATTTGCATTGTATCATGACATTTATTTCACATTTAGGCATTTATTTATTGTGTTATTTATTGTGAATTAAATGAACAACATAATGAATTCGTTAGAATAGTAAGTTTAATGTCATAGGATATCAAGTGCATGACTTAATTGTGAGATCCTATTGGCTGAAATTAGAACATTATTCTTAAATGTCCCTAGTCAAGTATTATTGTGAATTAGGACAACGATAATACATAGAGACTTGTGTGTGCGTAGACTGATGTTCATTCTCACAGGTCATAGATTTGAGATATCAAGTCTTCACATGGGTACATATTAGAGTAATAATGTACTAGACTGACCCACCATGAGAACGTTGTATGGATCGTTACGTCAGTGTCATAAGCGGTTCTCACAATGACCAGGTATACGTAGTCCTTTGACTTGAAGTCACTACGATTCCATACATAAGAAGTTATATGTTTTAATGCCGTCAAACGTTGTCTGTAATAAGGTGATTATAAAGTCGACTATTGGATATACTACAAATCATGCAGAGGGATGCGAGTAACTTAGATAAGATTTGTCCCTCTTATATAACAGGAGCGATATCTACATTTCCCTTGATTGAGTTGAGATTACAAAATGCATGGCTGTGCTCAAATGAGTCAATATGAGATATTGATCTCATTTATTTTAGTAAGTATACTTGGACATCAAGAAACAAAAAATTGAACTATACAAGAGTGACACACTCTATGTCTTATGGTCAATTAAGATATCTGGGCAAAGGGACTAGACTACATGGTAACATTGGTCACGGATAGATTATGTCAAATCACTGAAATTTCCGTTACTTAAGTAATTGTGATGTATTTCTAAATACTGCTCATTGTTTGTAATATTAAAATATGATTTTAGTATTACTGTCAATATAATGAGAACCTACAAGGTCACACACGTAGAATTGATTGAAATTCAGATTTAAATTCATAATATAAATTTAATTAGGGATCCAAGTAAGACTTTGACTCCTGGAATTGGTTGGACATTTAATTAAATTAAATGGGCCGACCAAAGTCCAAAGTCCTACACACGAATTTGACCCAGGTCAGATTGTGAGCCCAACAACCTCATTACTCTCTTAGGTTGAAAACATGCACACACACACACACACACACACACACACACACACACACACACATGATATGTATCTGTGGAAAAAACACACGTGAAAAAACCCTAGCCGTCACAGAAAGAGAGAGAAAGAGAAAGATCGTGAGGAGGAACATTCCCTTCTGTAGCTAGCACCACAGTCTAAGGGAGAACCATTTTTCGTTTTGTTCATGTGGATACCGTAGAGGCACCACAATATTGCAGTGCTGTGATCAGCATGCTGTGGAGACAGCAGATCCATCTTTAAGGTATAACTCCTAAACACGATTTATGGTTTTCGCATGGATCCAGGGCTATATTTTGATATTTTTTGTAATTTTTCCGTGGTGTATTTAATCTATGATTGCCTTCAGAACCTAACAAAAATCATAGCTGATTTTCATGCACTCTCATTGGGTACTAGTAAGTTGATTTTGAGGGGATAGTGGATAAGAACTCTAGAGTGAGTGTGGTTTATTTTCAAGGATTATTCCTTCCAATTTGAACAAGAAGGAGAGATCAAAATACAAAAGGGAGTCAACAATAAGGGAATTAATGTAGCAGCTACAAATCTATGTTGAAAGCTATCATGTATATGAATAAGGGGCATGTTATTGCAAGTTACTACAGCACCAGAGAGTATTCCACTCACTCCTGCTTACCCCCCTGAGCTCTCTCAGTTCTTGGAAGACTTAGAAGAGGGTTTCAAGGAAAAATCCATCTACCATCTACGAGAACACATTTACTCTCCACATTAATTCTCAATCTATGAACTTGAGGCCATATAACACCCTTGGCATAGGAAAAATGAAATAGAGAAGTTGATTAAAGAGATGTTGCATTCTGGAGTCATTAGACCAAGCTCAAGTTCATGTGCATCGCCTATAATCATTGTAAAGAAGCACGATGGTACATGGAGGATGTGTGTTGAGTATAGAACATTGATTAAGATGATTATTAAGGGCAAGTTTCATATTTATGTCATTGATGTAATTTTGGATGAACTTCATGGTGTTCAACAAGATGGATTTGAGAATTGGATACCACTAGATAAGAATGGAGGAGGCAGATATACACAAACCAGCATTCGCGATGCATGGGGGTCACTATAAGTACATGGTAATGTCTTTTGGCTTAATCAGTGCCTCCTCTACATTCCAACCTTTCATGAATGAGATATTGAAAACTTATATGAGGAATTTTGTTTTAGTGTTTTTTGATGACATTCTTACCAACAATCAATCATGGGATGGAGACCTCCAGCATTTAAAATTGGTTATGCAGTTGTTGAAGGACAATTCCTTGTCTACCAAGATGAGTAAGTGTGTGTTTGGTGTCAAAAAGTTTGCTTATTTAGGCCATATTGTCTCAAATAAGGGTGTAGCAGTAGACCCTAGTAAGGTTGTTTCAGTGCAGGCATGGCCAACTCCATGGACCATCAAAGCTTTGAGAGGATTTTTGGGTTTCACAGAATACTATGGGAAGTTCGTTGCTAATTATGCTCCCATTGCTGCTCCTATGGTTGCCTTAACCAAGAAGACAACCTTTACTTGGTCAGATATAGCACAAGGAGCCTTTGAGGCTTTCGAGAGCCCCCCCCCCCCCCCCCCCCCACACACACACACACACAAACTGCCCAATTTCAATGATAAATTTGTAATGGAATGTGATGCTGCAGGCACAGGCATTGGAGCTATTTTGATGCAACATAAGCACCCCATAGCCTATCTGAGTTTGGAGCTCAAAGAGAGGAATAGACACTCATCTGCATATGAAAAATAGATGCTAGCTATGTAATGCCCCGAATTTCAAACACAGCTAATTCGTAGCACAAACAGGAACTTTTACTTCAACTTCGTACAAATTTACAAGGAAATTAAAACTTTTTTATTTACAACATTGTTCTTTACAATAACACAACGGAAATGAATAAATTCAATACAACATATGATAATGGAATCTCTTCAATCTTATGTCAACCCATCACAGTGATTTCAAGTCCATGCCAAATCCAATCATGCAACTAGGAAACTATGGACACGTCAGTTGCATACAACTGACGTAATGCTATAATGCAGCGATCTCACAATCTTAACAATCGCAAACTTGAATGCAGAAAACATAGAAATGACTATCCTAATTATGTCAGTGTATGATATGACCTAATGCCTAATGCAGACATTCACACTATGATGACACTAATGCACACTTGTTCAGATTCTATGCATCTCATACTACATAGGTCCGAGGGCAAGTCCTTAACGTACTCCACAATATAGGGTTTAATCCCTCGCTATGCAACCTACTACCATGACTACTATGAGATTTAGACATTCTACAAGTATTGATTCTCGCCCCGAAATACTGGAGATCAATCCCACTCTGCGGATCATCCTGTACCCTATTTCATCCCTCGTCCCGAAATACTGGAGATTGTCTAACTCCGTGAGTCATCCTGGAACCCTCATTACACAAATGTTCCATGAGCGTCGTTCTCGTCCCTGAATACTGGAGATCAACCCTATATCGCAGATCATTCTGGTGCCTATTTCATCCCTCGTTCCGGAATACTGGGAATTGTCTCGCTCCGCAGATCATCCTGGAGCCCTCATACTCACGTTTGCTCTTGTTTCATCATATCTCTAACTAGTGCATGTCCTTAAGTTTAAATTATAGTTATTAAAACCTAGAGCTAGCTTACCCACTGGGCTTAAATTGTTGTGAGCATTTTTCTTAGCCTTTGCTAAGTGTTCCCTGGCATTCTCGTGTAGGCTGCAGTTCATAAGGACGAGTTGAAGCGGAGGCGGGACCAGCTCTTTCGGCAGATGGACCGTGCGGATGCAGCCGAAAGGGAGCTCCTCGACTGGGCCAAGAAAATATCGTGGTGAATTAAGGAGTCACAGGCGGTATTGGAGAAGGAGAAGGACTTGTTGGTTGCTGAGAAGCTGGCGTGGCAAGAAAAGGAGGTGAAGATGAGGAGGGAGTACCAAGATTACTTAGCCGGCATCGTCAATGCCGAGGGGGTGGATACAGGTGCGCCCTCAAGCATGATAGGGAGAAGCACCTGGAGATTGATCTCAGGGGATTCAGCATGGATGGCTCGGGCGGTCACACTACCGCTCTCACAACTGAGGGGAATTTGGCAAATCAAGAGCTGATCGACCCTGCCCTTAGGTCGAGGAAGAGCGCCCTATCCCCATCGTCAAGAAGGGATCTACCTCCAGGCAATAGTGATAAGTCATTTATAATTTTTCCTTCTTGTGGATCGGCCATGTATTTGACCTTCATTGAATGAATAAATATGTTTGCCCCCTTATTTTAAATTTAGTAGTCTCTTTTCGTGGCTTGTGAGCCGAAGGCTTAAGGTCCTCGGCCTGCCACTCCCGGGGTTTGGCCTGGATATTGATCTTGCAACGGCGGGGCTGGCCACGGTTACCATGCCAAGGGGGTAGCGAGGTGTGATAGTTTAAGGTTTCCCTTATGAGGGTCGACACCATGCCGAGGATGAGGGTGGCAATAACTTGATGGACTTTTCCTCGTAAGGATCGACCTCATATACCATGCCGAGGGCAAGTGTGGGTGATATGTTGAGGAAGTTCTATGCCTTCGATTGGCCACGTGGGGTGCCACATGGGCTTGCTTGTGTCACCCTCTGTGAGAATCGTGGTAACTGTAGATCTTGGAAGTTGAAGCATTGACCGCCATAAGTGAGGAGGGTTGAAGCTCACTGTGAACTCACTTATAAATAGCCCCAACCTCCAAAGATTCCCCAAGAAAAGTTATTTTCGATGGCTAAGATGTTGGGGGTGTTCTCCCTATTGTCGGAGTATTCGACCCCGAAGGGATCGGTGTTCGGGTTCACCGCCACGAGCTACTTGTCCCAGGTTTCGAGATCTGATGCTTTACCTACCGAGTCCTGAGCAGCGACAATGTTGCTTGTGTCCCTTTAGGACTTGGTGGTGTCTGTTGAAAAAATCAGAATCTTTTCCCTCAAATTGTAACACCCTAGAATTTGAAATAATTTTTTGAGATTAATAAATGAATTAAAGTGATTTTTGGTGATTTAATAAACATTATTATGAAATTTATCTTTTTGCACGTGCAAAACACGTTCAAATATTCTATTGGAAAACTCAAAGTCAGAAAATATTTTGGGGAAATCTAATATTTATTAGTAGGTATTGTTTATGAATTTTCTGGATTTTTTGATATTTATTTGGCATATTTGCAAATAATACAAAAAGAGAGGCTTTTGTGCAAAATTACCACTTGAAGTAAAAACTCCAGATTTTCGAATTTCTGGGCTGTGCATGATGGTCGGCTAACTCAGAGGTAAAGATTTTAATTTTTTTTCTAATAGATTTGGTTAGTTTTGCTAATTTATTACAGAAGGGTCTTTTTGCAAAATTGCCACTTGAAGGCCAAAAATTACAAAAATCGAATTTTCTGGTTTGATATTGGTGCCGGCCAGATCTGGGGAGGATATTTTTATTTAATCTCAACTAAATTGGTTAATCTAGTTACCTAGTATAAAGGATATATGTATGTAAAGATATATTCTAAAGAAATATTTTGCAAAATTTTCTGAAAACCCTAATTACCCAAATTTTGGCTATTAAAAGGGCTGCTACAGCCGTTTCTTTTCTACACAAAACAAAAGGAATTTTTTATTATTGATTTGTTGGAGTTTCGAAGCGAGGATTTTGGACTTTTATAAAGGGAGGAGCTTTTCTTATTTTCTTTATTATCATTGTTGAATCTTCATTAAGGTGAGTGACATATGTTTAATTTCTTGTTGTTCTATGCATGTTATATATGATGATTTGTCTAGCAGAATACATGATAGATGATTGTATGATGATATAATGAATACTTCGATGGATGGATGATTAAAAATAGAACTGTTATGAATAATATGCAATGGATGAATAAATTTACTATGTAGATAACTTGAGATTGTTAAGAACCTAGTAGGAATCATGGATATATTGTTTTTCTTTCATTTTCTTGCTGATCTGAATGAATATAATGAAGTTGTAAGATGTATGATGCTTATAATTGATTAAAGATGGATTCTTTTACTGTTTGAGGAATAGAAGATCTGTTGATGTTTTGAATGAGTAAGACTTGATTAAAACATGTTGTAAATGCAAGTAATCAAGGTCAAAGTGATATAACTAGTTGTATATGTGTGTAACAAGTGACAAAGAGGGTTTTGGAATCAAAAGATCAAGTTTTTGAAGTATTGAATTGGGGTTGATTTTCGGGTCTGATGAAACTCAAATTGAAAGTGGATTTTTTGTGTGTTTTTGCGAAGTTTTCATGTGGATCTTTGATTTATATTGATACTGAGATTGAATTGAACATCGTACTACTCTTATATACTGATTCTTAATAGTTTTGCTGATGCATATACACATATATACACATTCATGATTTGAAGATTTTGATGAAAAATTGCTATTTTGTGAATTTGTTGAGAGTTTGATTTGATTTATGAACTCCAGTATGTTAGAAACGTTGAATTTGATCATCTCAGGATTTTAATTTTACAAATTCATTCTTTTAAATAGTATAAACTAAGTATCAGTTGAAAAGCGCACGAATTTTAAAGCGGGCTAAGTATCAGCTGTCGGTCGACTGCCCCATTTTGAACTTAGTGTGATAGTCGACTGAAATTCTATTGGAGTTGGGAAATTGGCATGACTGTTGACTGCCTCGAATTTTAACAGAGATGTCGGTCGACCGACAGCAGCTGTGTTGACTGTTTTGTTGTGTTTTTGTTCTTTTTCTTGAACGATTATTTCTTCGAATTTATGGATTATTGATCTACTTTTTAGATAAAGTTTTTGTTACAAATTACTGTATTTTATAGAGAATTATATTTTGATTATAATAGGGTTTAACTCGTATTTTTATGGCTTTAGAAAGTGAATTATATATGGATTTCGAGAGATTGATGTTTTGTGACTTCAAAATGTGAAACTCAGTAGTTTAAGAGATTTATTCTCAGATTTTATTTCAGGAAAATTTGTGAGTATTCAGATAAATTAAAATTTTTACGATTTAATAAGTTTTCTTAATACGAACGAATTGATGATGGAATCAAGAGTTTTGATGAAAGATTTGTGTTAATTTTTGAGTTGTGAGTCTCGAGAGGTTGAGTGAGATTCCTGTAAACCGGCAGATGAGATTTTGTGGTTCATGATCAGTTGGGGCCTTTGTGTTGTTTTAGTTGAATTAAGTCTGGGAGGGTACACCAACTCTAGGGAGGGGGAAAATTATGTTTTAATAATAATCAGCATAATGACAGACACTAGTGGAGATGTGATAGAACTTGGAAAATATAAGTATGGGCTTTGTTGTTAGTCCAACAGATGTATTCCAGGACAGTGTGTTGTTGTGTCCCTAGTATGTTCGCGTGTCGAGGGTCAGCAGGTCTATTCACGGAATGTTTAGAGGACAGTTGTATGTTCGCGTGTCGAGGGTCGGCATGCCTATTCACGGAACATGCGGTGCATTCGCGCATCGAGGGTCGGCAGGCCTATTCGCTAGATGTACTGTGTATCTGCACGTCGAGGGTTGACAGGCCTATTCGTGGGGTACACGGCAGAGCGGTGATTCTCCGGAGTTAGAGCTATGCTTACATGATGCTTGTGCATCGAGGGTTGTTAGGCCTATTCGCAGAGTATTCTAGATCTTGTTTCTATCAACGTAGTAGGATTATTTTCATGACGAGGGATTTAACCCTGTAAAGTGGAGAACGATAAGGGCTTGCACCAGACCTATGTAGTATGGAATGCATAGAATCCGACAAGTATGCATTAGAGAGTCATCATACTGCATTGTGTTTTCTTGACTTGTATTATGCATGATGTTTTTTCTGTTTTCCTACACTTTACACTCAGCTTAGTTTCACTTGATGTTTTTATGCTTTATTTATCGTTATTCCATATTCCGTTTGTTACTACTATGGGAATGTGTTGGTTTCGAATTTAATCTTTATGCTTCATTCAAATTGTATTTTTTTTATTGTCACTCACACCGTTATGGCTAACCCCTGTAGTTTTGGGGGTTAAGATTATCTCCAGCCTCATGTTTTACAGTAGGTACCGTTAGCTTGGGATTTGGATGCATGTGGTAGAATGATAAGATGGCTTATAAAAATTGTAAAGAATGGATTGTAAAAGAATGAAATTGTAATTCAAGGTGTTGAATTTCAGCTGTGCTATGAAAAAAAATTGATGTAATAAAATTTGAAAATTTTTCTGTGTTTTGCTATGTTTACTATTACATTGATGTAGATGCTGGGAATTATGCCACGTATATTCATATTTATTTGTTGAAAATTCGGGGCGCTACAGTGTTTGTTATCAGAGCATGCTTCAATAGTAATGATAAACATGGTGTAAGAATAAACCTAGGTGGACATTAGAGCGTGAGTACCTAGGTATGGACACTAGAGTGTGAGTATCATATGGAATTAAAACAAGATGAAATGGTTTGAGGCATGATTGAGATTTTGCCACAAGGTATTGATGTGAATATGAATTGTGTTGTGATGCTCTAATTTTTCCCTTATTTTGCAGTATTCAGTATAATGGTAGAACCCAAGACCAGGAATGGTGGTGGTGATGATGGGGCTAAGGGTTCCCAAGGGGGCCGACTTGATCTAGAGACAAAAATTTCCTGGGTGTATCAGACCTTGAACGCATTCATGGCAGCCAACAAGACCTGGAATCAGAATCAAGGGGCTGGACTAGTGCTAGTTAATGCTGATCCAATTAAGCAGGTTAAGTCCTTCCAGCGGATGAAGCCACCCTTTTTTGAAGGGCAGTCTGATCCAAATGAGGATGATGATTGGATTAGACAGATGGAGGGATTCTTCGAGATTTTGGAGACCCCAGCAGCCAACAAGGTGAAATTGGCTACCATGCAGTTAGAGAATGGTGGTGGCGTATGGTGGCAGTCAGTGAAGAGGAATTTTAGGGATGAACAGGTGACATGGGAGGCTTTTCTTGAGGAGTTCAGGGATCGTTTCTTTCCTCTGGATATTCAGGAGAACAAGGCAACAGAATTCTTGAACCTACCGCAAGGCAGCATGTCATTGCGCGAATATGAAACTAAGTTCACCCAGCTGTCAAGGTATGCACCGGAGCTGATAGTTATAGAAGTGAAGAAGGCTAAGAAATTCGAGCAAGGCTTGTTCACCCAGCTGTCAAGGTATGCACCGGAGCTGATAGTTGATGAAGTGAAGAAGGCTAAGAAATTCGAGCAGGGCTTGAGGCCGAATTTGAGGTCTCGGATAATACCGTTGGGCATACGAAGGTTTGATAAGCTGTTCAGGAGAGCAGCAATGATAGAGGAAGATATGGATCAGTTCCAGAAGAAACAGGAGACCTGGAACAGGAACAAGAGGCCAGCAGCAAATCAGAGTGGGAAGAAGTTTCCAGCAAAGCAGGGCAGGTTCAGTAGGCCAGAGCAGAAGGCGCCCGCATTTCAAGTCGTGACTTGTTTCAACTGTGGAGAGGCAGACCACTATCAGTCAGCATGCACCAAACCACCTAAGGCGTGGTCTTGTTATCAGTGTGGTCATGAAGGCCATATCAGACCAAACTTTCTGTAGTTGAAGAAGGACGGCACAAGTTGAGGCAAATTCCAAAGGCAGGGGCGAGTGTTCGCATTAACTGAGGAGGATGTGGGTAACTCAAAAGATGTGATCCAGGGTATGCAAGAATTTTAAATTCATTTATTTGATGTATTAAGTAAAACTTTGTTTAAGAATAAATTGGAGATTTGAGTATCATTCTTCATGTAACAGGATTGGTCTTGATTAATGGAATAAAAGCAAAAATTTTATTTGATACTGGTTCTTTGCATACATTTGTGTTGCCCAATTTTACTAAAGTTTTAGGTGTGGAATCTAAGGTATTTTCAGGCAGAGTCTTGTCAGTGGCAACACCATCAGGAGAGCAGATTGGTGGGAGACTATTTGGCATTGATCTCATTAAACTGAAAGTCTTGGGTGTGGATGTGATCGTGGGCATTGATTGTGTAACATCCCTAATTTTTCAAATAATCAAAGATAAAGTTTTTCTTTTATATTCACGTGTTTGGCACGTGCAATTTAATATGTGTATTTAGCATTAAAAATTATTCTTATGTCATGAATAAATATTTTCTCCTCTTTTAAAATTAAAGCCTATTGTTAATCTTTAGGTCTAATAGTCTAATTCTAGACCACTTAAATAAATAAATTAATAAATTAAAAGAGCCCATGGACTTTAGCCCACCTAATTAGCTCACTAGTTAATTTTAGTAATAATTAAATACAACTTGTAGTGTAGACTTGATCATGTAACAAATAAATGAACAATTAATAATTATACAACTTAAACTAGTGTGCATGTGATGGCACGTGCATTGCACATCCACATGCAAGGGGACTCAAGACTTGGCCGGCCATGCTTGGGAATGGAGGGAGAGAGTGGAAGAGTGGAGAGAGGTTATTTGATAATGGGTAGTTCTTCTAACTCCCAAATGTATCCTAATCTTTCATCTAAACTCAACCCTTCATCCACTCTTGAAATGTGTATAAATCCCCCCCCCCCCCCTGATTACTCTTGTCATTTGCATTAGAAAATTTAAAGAGAAAGAAAAGAATTTTGTGTAAGAGAAAAGAAAGAGTTGTGTGAGAAAAATGAAGAGAATTGTGTGTGTTCTCGTCCATTGGAGGCCGGCCAAAGCATCAAGAGGAGGAGGAGGCTCGGTGGCATATTAAGGAGTAGGCTCGAGTTTTGTGGCACAAACTAGGAGGAGAAGGGAGCTGATCGTGCTTTCAAGGAGTTCTTTAGGAGTTTTTCAATTGTTTCTTCAATAAGGTGGGTGATTTCTCAAACTTCTAATATAGATGCCATACTAGGATTTTAATTTTTGAAAATGTTAGAAATAAGTAGAAAAAATTGTCATATACTTGCTTGAAGAGACTAGTAAAGAAGAGAGGAAACTCTAGCTTATTTACATGAAAAATTTAGTAAAATGAATTGGAATGTGTTAATTAAGAGTTGTCATGATGCTTTATTATTATATTTTCATGCTAGAGTACATATAAATTTGATAAATCATGCTTGTATGAAATTGTGCTTGTGAATGGATTGTAGAATGCAAATTAACACCCATGATTTGTGAAATAAGTTGATTAGCATGGAAAAGTTACAATAATTGTTGAATTCTAATTGTAGGTATGAGTAAGTTAATAATCACTTGATTGTCAAATATGTTATCTCTTGAACCAAAAGAAATGAGTTAATTATTTATAAGATAAAATTAACTTAAGGGCTTTGATTTTTGTTAAAGAATAAAGAGAAATTGTACAAATATATTGTGAACAAATGGAGAACAAGTAGATAAAAAGATTCATTCTAAAAAGGAAATTTTCAATGTCGAAAAAATGTATTATTGTTCCACTTTTCAAAAGAAATAAGAGAAATAGCTTTCTATGTGATTAAAAATGTGAATTTTGAAAATCTGGGAAAATATAATATACTGTTTTTCAAAGAAACATATTCTGGAAAAAGATTTAGATTTTTATAAGTACAAATTAATTGAGAAAAATCGAGTTTATTAAAGAAAGAACAAGATTCAGTACAATCCATACAAAAGTTTTTTAACCGAACCCTATATCTTTAGTCACTCAAGACCAACTGGTCTTCGGGTGCGTTTTGGGTATGTTACTGTAGCTAAGCAGGGGTACTGGTCTTGGGTTTGAGTCTTGCAAGAGACTCTGTTTTTCTGAAAATTTGATTTTTAATTAATTCCTGAAACCAGACCCTAAGTATATTTTAAGCCCATCCTATACACTTAGTCACTCTAGCCCTTCTGGTCATTAGGTGCGCTTTGGGTCGGTTACTATTCACAGGCGGGGGTGTTGGTCTGGGTTCGAATCCGGCTCTGGCCTTTTATTTCTGATTTTGATTTTTTAACCTATTTCGATTTATTTTTGAGTATTTGAAGTGTATAAAAATTTAGAAAAAAAATACTAGAATTCTTCTAAAATTACCTAGACTTCATGAAAATTATTTCTGCAATATTTGACTTATTATAATGGGAATTTGAAGTAATTTTGAAAAGAAGAAATGGATCAATTTTATTAGAGTATGATTTTTGATTAATTAAAGAAAACAAATATTTTGAATGTAAAGAATTTTGGTGTAGAGATTTAAAATGATATTTTTGACATGGAAAAATTGAGTAAGATTAAACTGAGATTGTTGTCTAAATTATGCAAATGTGCATGGAAAGTGGAAAATAAAGAATCATGATGAAATATGGAAATTGTGAATATGAGCACTCATTTTGATGAACATGAAACGAGCTGAAACTAGAGTTTGGCTAAGTCCTTATATCGGCATGAATGAAATTTTTGAAAGAGAAATGTGATAAAAGACCAAGATTGGGTCATGGTTAATGATTGATGTTTAATTCCGGTGTAGAGGTAACACTAACTCTAGGGCATTAATTTTATTCATGATTCAAATATCTAAGGATTAGACACATAGTAAAGATGTGATAAAAGTAAGAGAAAAACACAAATATGAGGGCCTCGGATCTACGGTGTGAGAGTATTCACAGGTTGCCTGCATGATGCGTCATGTCATGATGTGGATACATCTCCAGAATTATCGGAACCGTGGCAATGCTTGTGGGGTGTTTGGTGACTACGTAGTCCCATCGTTCTATGACAGAGGCGAATTGTCCATAGGCTGTCTGCATGATGCGTCATGTCATGACGTGGGATTCCCCTCCAGGCTGTCTGGACATGGGCTCGTAACTCATAGAACATCTAGGATACTTGCCGTAGTTACCATAGTATTTTAACTCATAACGATGGATCCAAAACTACAAGATGAAGTACAATTAAGGGCTTGCCCTTGGACCTATGTAGTATGGAATGCATAGAAGCCGAACAAGTGTGCATTAGTGTCATTAAATATAAAATAACTGCATTAAGGACTAAGTGCACATCCACACACGACATCAATAAGATAATCCCCCTTAGCTTTGTTTGAGATCAAGTTTGTGTTTTCCAAGTAAGAGAAATTGATGTATTATATCCTAGCGTCAGTTGTATGCAACTGACGTGCCAACAGTTTCTATACAGGAGAAATTGAATGAAAGGACTAAAGAAGGAATGCTGCTTAAAGAACTATTCAAATTGTTATTGATTTCATGTATCAGGTTGTAATTTATAATTCCGCTGCATTGATGTAAAACTGTTGTAAAAAAAGTTTTAAATTTCTTGTAAAATTGTATGAAAAGAAGTGTAAAGATCCTATGGAACTTCGAATTCAAACTTATTTGGAATTCGGGGTGTTACAGATTGGATGACAATATATGATGTCACAATTAAATGCAAGAAGAAAGAGGTGTTGGTGAAGGCATCGGGAGGACCTGCAGTGACTTTTCAGGGGAAGAAGAACCCAAAAGTGGCTGCAATGGTATCTAAGTTGATGATTCCAGATGAAGTCAGAAGCATTTCAGTTGTCAGGGATTTTCCTACAGTATTCTTGGAAGATCGGCTGGGGTTACCGCCGCAGCGAGATGTTGAGTTCTGCATCAATATTCAGCCGGGGAGTGCTCCAATTTCTAAGGCTCCGTACATGATGGCACCGGTAGAGCAGGTTGAAGTTAAGAAGTAGATTGAGAAATTGCTGAGTAAGGGATTCATCAGGTCGAGTACTTCGCCGTGAGGTGCACCAGTGTTGTTAGTGAAGAAGAAGGATGGGTCAATGAGGATGTGCATTGACTACCGGGAGTTGAAAAGGGTGACCATTCAGAACAAGTATCCGCTTCCACCGATTGATGATCTGTTTGATAGGCTTCGAGGAGCAGGTGTATTTTCAAAGATTGATCTACAGTCAGGGTATCATCAGGTCCGAGTTAAGGAGGAAAATGTGAGCAAGACAACTTTCATCACTCGTCATGGACTCTATAAGTTTTTGATGATGCCATTTGGGGAGACGAATGTGCCGGCAGTATTCATGGACATGATGAACCGGATCTTGAGACCGTTTATTGATTCCTTCGTGGTGGTATTCATTGATGATATTTTGGTGTATTCGAAGTCGGAGGAAGAGCACTCTAACACTTGGCAGAGGTATTGAAGAAGTTACAGGAGCATAACTTGTATGTCAATCTGTCGAAGTGTGAGTTTTGGAAGTTTGAGGTAGCTTTCCTTGGTCATATCCTTTCTAAGGAGGAAGTGGCCACCGATCCTTAGAAGGTTGAAGCAGTGAAGAATTGGCCGAGGCCGACGATAGTCAAGGAAGTCAGGAGTTCCATGGGATTATCTGGGTAGTACAGGAGATTCATTCAGGGCTATGCATAGATCGCAGTCCCTTTGACAGGATTGACTCGGAAGAATGTGGCCTTCACTTGGACTGATATGTGTGAGGCGAGTTTTCTAAAGCTAAAGGAGAAGTTGACGACTGCGCCTATCTTAGCTTTGCCAGAAGCTGGGAAAGACTATGATATCTTCAGTGATGCGTCACTCAGAGGTTTGGGGTGCGTCTTGATGCAGGAAGGGAAGGTTATTGCCTATGGTTCGAGGTAGTTGCGTCCGCATGAGAAGAATTATCTGATGCACGATGTGGAATTGGCAGCTATTATCTTTTCCTTGATGTAGTGGAGGCATTATGTATATGGAGAGAAGATCAACATGTTCACCGACCACAAGAGCCTGAAGTACATTTACCAGCAAAGAGATCTAAATCTTCGACAGAGGAGATGATTGGAGGTGTTAGAAGACATTCGTCCTGAGAATAAGTATCATCCGGGCAAGGCGAATGCGGTGGCCGAAGGGCTTAGTCAGAAGAGCAATCTATCGAGTTTGATCACTAATCAGCGAGAGTTGGCAGAAGAGTTAGATCAGGAAGGTATTGGGGTGGTACTGCAGGGTTTGGGTGCATCTTTGGCTCAGTTGAGGTTGCAGCCTTCTTTGAGGGGGCATATTATGGAGGATCGGAAATCAAATGCAGAGATTCAGGGGATGTTGCAGTAGGTTTCCGAAGGCAAGTTATCAGAGTTCTGTGTCCAAGATGGAGTTCTATGGATGGGTGAGAGGTTGTGTGTACCGGAAAAGCAAATTTAAGGGAGAGTATCTTGCAGAAAGAACACAGTACCTTGTTGTCAGTACATTCTGGAGGCACGAAGATGTACAGGGATATCAAACAACATTTTGGTGGCTGGGGATGAAGAGAGATGTGGCAGACTTTGTGGTAAGATGTTTGACTTGCCAACAGATCAAATCAGAGAATCAGAGGCCTGGAGGCTTGTTACAGCCATTGCCTATTCCAGAATGGAGGTTGGAGAATATCAACATGGATTTCTTCACTGGGTTGTCGAGGAATCCGAGGGCAACGACTCAATTTGGGTTATTGTGGATCGTTTGACCAAGTCAACTCACTTTCTGTCTATAAAGTTACTTGTTCGTTGGATAAACTGGCAGAGCTGTACATTGATGAGATTGTGAGACTTCATAGGGTTCCTGTGTCGATTATTTCCAACAGGGATGCGAGGTTTACATCAAGGTTTTGGAAGGGTTTGCAAGCAGCTTTGGGTACCAGAACCGATTTCAGTACTGCTTTTCATCTGCAGACCGATGGTCAGACTGAGAGGGTAATGGAGGATATGCTGAGGGCTTGTGTTATGGATTTTGGTGGCAGTTGGGAGAGGTGCTTGACATTGGTTGAGTTCATCTATAACAACATTTACCATGCGAGTATCGGTTGGCTCCTTATGAGGCTTTGTACGGGAGGAAGTGCAGAACACCCATCTGCTGGTATGAAGTTGGAGAGAGGTAGATGTTTGGGACGGAGATTGTGCAGCAGACATCGGAGAAGATCAAGCTGATTAGTAAAAGGTTAGTCAAGGCCCAGAGTCGATAGAAGAGTTATGCTGATACTCGACGAAGGGACTTGGAGTTTGAGGTTGGGGATGCAGTTTTTCTCAAAGTGTCTCCGACTAAAGGAATAATCAGGTTTGGGAATGGGGGCAAGTTGGTGCGAAGGTACATTGGGCCAGACAGGATTTTGAGGCGGATTGGTAAAACAGCATATAAGTTGGAACTACCGGAGGAATTGGCACAAGTGCATGATGTGTTCCATGTGTCGTTGAGGAAGTATGTGCCAGATCAGAGTCATCAGTTGGCGGAAGTGCCTGAAGGACTACAACTGAACTTGAGTTACAAGGAGCAGCCTGTAGAGATTGTTGACCGTCGGGAGAAGGTGTTGAGGAATAAGGTGATACCTATGGTCAAGGTATTGTGGAGGAACCAGCTGTTTGAGGAAGCTACTTGGGAGCCGGAGGATCGCATGCAGAAGGAATTTCCTGAGCTCTTTGTATGATTGTATTATGTTGGTTAAATTGTATTTCCCTTGTATGACTATATTTTTTAAACAATATTTCCATCTATGTGATTGCATCTTTTTGCTTATATCGTTTGGTCCCTATTAGTAGTAGTTCTGAGGACAGAACTATTCTAAAGAGGGAGTTGTAACACCCTGAATTCCAAAATAGACTGAATTCGAAGTTCCACAGGATCTTTACACTTCTATTCACACAATTTACAAGGAAATAAAACTTTTTGTTACGTTAGTTTACATTTATATTACATATTTACAGTGGAAGCAATTTACAACAATTTACATAAATTGAAATGTACAACACTTGAATCATTCTCTAATCAGCATGCATTCTTTAGTCTTGTTAATCACTTTACCCTACATAGAAACCGTGGGCACGTCAGTTGCTTACAACCGAAGAAATATTATATACGGCTATCTTCACTATGCCGAAAACAGTATAACAATTCTCAAATACTTAAACAAACCACAAACATGATCACAAACAGAACTATAATGGACTATCCTATTGACGTCGTGTTGTGCGGTGCACTTAGTCTTTAATGCAGTTATTTATATTAGATGACACTAATGCGCACTTGTTCAGATTCTATGCATCCCATACTATATAGGTCTGAGGGCAAGCTCTTAACCGTTCTTCATCTTGTAGGGTTGAATCCCCCGCTATGACTTAAACTACTATTGTAACTACGATAAGTATCCTAGATGTTCTATGAGTTACGAGCTCATGTCCAGACAGCCTGGAGGGGGATCCCATGTCATGTCACGATGCATCGTGAAGAATCTATGGACAATTCAGCCTCCATCATGGGACATGACACTACTCGCAGTCACCAAACACCCCACGAGCGTCGCCCGCGGTACGGACTCCTGGAGACATATCTATGTCATGTCACGACTCATCGTGAAGACAGCCGGTGAATACTCTCACTTCGTAGCTCCGAGGCCCTCATACTCGTGCTTTTCTCTTATTTTCATCATGTCTTCACTATGTATATAGTCCTTAGTTATTTGAATCATGAACAAAAATCAATTCTCTAGAGTTAGTCTTTCCACTATACCGGTCTTAACCATTTATACAATATGACCCAATCTTTGTCTTTTCATTTCAAAATTCATTTCAACATATTTCCTTTCGATGCCGGTATGAGGCATAGCTATACTATAGTTCTCAATTTCACTTCATAATCCCAAAAATTGAGTTTTCATACTCGTATAGTTTGTTCATAGTTCAAATAAATTTCCATCTCTTTTCCATAATTCAATTCCATACATGAGTTCAGTTTCAATTCATAACATTCTCATTCAAGTAAAATAAGTCTCACTAATTTCATGTAATTCCTTTTTCTCCCAAAAATGAAAATCCACAATTGAACGCACTGCAAGTTCTTTTCATACAAAATTCTCTTTTATAAGTTTATTATAACTCAAAAAAATCACTTTTGTTCTCATACTTATGCAAATATCGATTTTACAAGGTTCTACTCAATTTTTCTTCTCACACTATTTAATTTAAGTCAAAATAGTTTACACATATTTTTCATGAAGTCTATCTATTTTTATAACAATTATCAGTTTTTTCCCGAAATTTTTCTAAAGTCAAAATCACAAAAAAATTAAAAATCGAAAAGGGGTTTAATCATGCCAAAGTCCGGAATCGAACCAGCAAATACAGACAAAGCCAGCGCACGCGCTAACCGGAAGAGACAGGGCGCAACCGCATCACAGAGAGGACTCGAATCCAATTGAGTTCATTTCTAGCGCTCGGTTTTTACCCAAAAAAAAATTAAAATCAAAACTTAGGCCAAGTTTCGAACCCGAGACCCAAGACCAGACCCACGCTACAGTAAGCGCACCCAACCGCACCTACTAGCCATTTGTTCCAAGTGACTAAGCTGATTTGGTTTAGGTTTTAAGGGTTTTGATCCGAATTTCGTTCATTCGATTTTTATAATAAAAAAAAACTAGTTTCCACTTCGTTTCTTCTCCAGTTACAATCAAAATTTCCAGAATCTGATTTTTATGTACTTTTGAAATATCAGTAATTGAAAACTTAATTTTCGGCATAAAAATGTGATTTTTCCTCTAAAACGATTATGTCTTGTAATTTTAATAAACACCTACAATAGTTTCTTCTGTAAGGTTGCATTCAAACTTTTCATATTTCTTTCTTATTATGATTATTATTATTGCTTAATCGTTTCAGTAACAAATCCATCTTTTCTCATTATTAACAAGTGAGATAGCAAAATAACCATTAGCCATGATTATTATTTCGACCCAATTAAGCATACAATCATGTCTCCTTAGTATAGCACAAATAATCAATTAAAGCATGGTAGCATGGTCAATATTAAACTAATTATCAAAATTTGCAACTAATTATCATTCTTTTCACATACAAACAAGCATTCTAATTTGTCTCATTCTCATCACACATGACTAGAATAGCTATGTTTCTTTTCAATTGCATCAACCATACTCTAGCATGAACCTAATTAGAAGTGTAAGAGAATCACCCACCTTTGATGGAGAGAAAAACAAATAAACTCCTAGGAATCTCCTACAACGATCGAGCGAAGCCTTCTCCTCCTAGATCAAACCACCAAATTGACTCCCCTCCTAGTGATGCAAGCAACCCGAGCTCCCTCTTCTTGATCCTTGAAAATGCCGGCCTCCTCCTTGGATGAAGAACACAATAGCACACAATCTTACAACTCCTCAATCTTTTGTCTCACTAAAATTACTTCTCTTTCTTTTCTTTGTATTCTTTTCTTTCCATAATTAAGTGTGAGAATGAAGAGTATAGGGAGGGGTATTTATACAATTTCTAGGGTGAATGTAGGGTTAGGATGTGATCAAATGGTTAGAGATCAATGGTCTAGATGAACTAGGGAGTTATAAAAACTACCCATGATGTGCAACCACCTCTCCACCACTTCCATCTCTCCCACTCCCTCCATCTACAATCTGACCTTTGGGAAAAGTGTGCAATGCAGACTGTAGTGCTTGCACGTGCCAACTAGTACCCCCTCCTTACAAGTGTACATGTGAATAAAAATTTAATTGTTTATGAAAAGAGTCTACACTACAAGTTGGATTATTTTAAAAGAGAAATAAGTTAAACGGGCTCACTAATGGGTCAATTTAACCATGGGTTTAAATAATTAAATTAATTAATTAATAGAGTTGGCTTAAAAGAGACAATTAGGCTTTTAAAGAAAATAATTTTTGGAAAATAAAGTGGAACAAATACTATATAAGAAATATATTTTACACGAGAAATTATACAAATGAAATTATACGTGCAAAGCACATAAAATCACAAAATCTCATAAATGAAAACTAGGGTGTTATAACACTCCCTCCTTAGAATAGTTCCGTCCCCGGAACTACACTTAAAGAGTGAGAAAACAAGAAATACACAAAGAGATAATAAAAGAAAAATAAGATACAAATCACACAAAGGGCTCATGATGATCTTTCATCATCCTCTCCTCAGATTTTCAAGTAGTCTCTTCAACCATCTGGTTTCTCTAGACTACTTTGACCATCGGTATCGTCTTGTTCCTCAAGACTTTCTCCCGATGACCGACAATCTCAACCGGAAGCTCAAAGTAACTCAGATCCAACTGCAAACCCTCCGGCACTTTGAGCAAATGATGACTCGGATCTGGAATGTAACCTCTCAGCATAGATACGTGGAAAATATTGTGCACCTGAGACAACTCTTTCGGCAACTCCAACCGGTATGCAATTTTCCCAATCCGTTTCAATATATTGTACGGGCCTATGAACCTCGGGGCCAACTTCCCACCTTTGCCGAAGCGAATCACACCCTTACTAGGTGAAACCTTCAGAAAGACAACGTCACCAACCTCAAACTCAAGGTCCCTCCTCCAGTTGTCTGCATAGCTCTTCTGCCTACTCTAAGCATCCACCAACCTCTTCCTGATCAGATTGATCTTTTCAGAGGTCTGCTGCACAATCTCAGGCCCAAATATCTGCCGCTCCCCAACTTCAAACCAACAGAAAGGTGTTCTGCACTTCCTGCCATACAGAGCTTTATACGGTGCCATTCCGATACTAGTCTGAAAACTATTGTTGTAGGCAAACTCCACCAAAGCTAAATGCCTTTCCCAACTGCCTCCAAAGTCTAGTACACAACACCGAAGCATACACTTAAGAATACGGTTGACTCTCTCGGTCTGTCCATCAGTCTGCGGATGAAAAGCAGTGCTGAAATCCGTCTTGGTACCCAAAGCTGTCTGAAGAACCCTCCAGAAATGCAAAGTAAACAGTGCATCTCGATCATACACAATGGTTAACGAAACAACATGAAGCCGGAAGATCTCCCCAACATACAGCTCAACCAATCTGTCCATCGAAGAAGTGAGTTTCATCGCCAAGAAGTGAGTGGACTTGGTTAGTCGATCGACTATGACCCAAATTGCATCATTGCCCTTTGAACTCTTGGTCAAACCCGTGATGAAATCCATACTAATGTTATCCCACTTCCATTCCGGAATAGGCAACGGTTGCAATAGACCTCCGGATTTCTGATTCTCAGCTTTGACTTGCTGACAAATCTCACACCTCGCCACGAAATCGGCCACTTCCCGCTTCAAACCTGACCACCAGAAATGCTGTTTAATATCCTTATACATCTTGGTACTCCCGCGATGTACAGACAAAAGAGTAGCATGTACCTCCTGAAGAATGCCCTCCCGCAATTCTGTTTGATCCGGAATGCACAGCCTCTCTTCAAACCACAACACTTCACCCCTGATTTGAAATCTGGGCAACCTGCTAACACTGACCTACTCATTCATCTTCTGAATCTCTGCATCTTCTTTCTGACTTAGGATAATCCTTTCATTCAGCATTGGTTGAAGCCTCAACTGAGCTAAAGATGATCCCAAGCCTTGCAGAACGACTTCAATACCAACCCGATCCAACTCCTCTGCTAGCTGCCTCTGAGTCGTGATCAAACTAGCCAGACTGCTCTTGCGGCTAAGTGCATTAGCAACAACATTAGCCTTCCCAGGATGGTACTCAATCTCAGGACGAATGTCCTCAAGTACTTCCAGCCATCTCCTTTGCCTCATATTTAGATCTTTCTGCTGATAGATGTACTTCAAGCTTTTATGGTCCGTGTACATGTTCAACTTCTCACCATACACGTAATGTCTCTATTTCTTCAAGGAGAAGATAATCGTAGTCAACTCCAGATCATGGGTCGGATAATTTTTCTCATGCGGTCGTAGTTGCCTAGACCCATAAGCGATCACTTTTCTTTCCTGTATTAAGACACAACCAAGCCCACGAGGTAAAGCATCGCTGTAGACATCATACTCAACTCCTGCTCTAGGCAAAGCCAAAATGGGTGCAGTAGTCAGCCACTCCTTCAACTTCTGAAAGCTTGCCTCGCACTGCTCAGTCCATTTGAAGTTCACATTCTTCTTGGTCAGACTAGTGAGCGGCACGGCTATCTGAGCATAGCCCTGAATAAACCTCCTGTAGTATCCAGTTAGCCCAAGGAAAATCCTGATTTCCTTCACTATAGTAGGCCTTACCCAATCCTTCACCGCCTCTATCTTCTGCAGATTAGTTGCCACTCCCTTCTTAGAAACGATGTGACCCAGGAATGCCACTTCAGATTTCCAGAAATTACACTTGGATAACTTGGCATACAACTCATGCTCCTGGAGCTTCTTCAAAACTGCTGCCAGATGCTCCGTGTGCTCCTCCTCCGAATTGGAGTACACAAGGATATCTTCGATAAACACCACGATGAAAGAATCAATGAACGGCCTCAGAACTCTGTTCATCATATCCATAAAAATTGCAGGTGCATTCGTCACTTCGAACGGCATAACTAAGAATTCGTAATGCCCATGTCGAGTTCTAAATGCAGTCTTATGTACATCTTCAGTCTTCATTCGAACCTGATGATATCCTGATCGAAGATCTATTTTGAAGAAAATAAGTGCTCCCTGTAGATGATCGAACAAGTAATCAATTCGTGGAATGGGATACTTATTCTGAACAGTGACTTTATTCAGCTTTCGGTAATCGATGCACATCCTCATCGAGCCATCCTTATTCTTTACCAACAGCACCGGTGCTCCCCAAGGCGACACACTCGGTTGAATAAAGCCTTTCTCCAACAATTCCTCAATCAGTCGTTTGATCTCATCCTGCTCCACAGGCACCATCCTATACGGTGCCTTGAAATATGGTGCACTCCCTGGCTGAATAGTGATGCTGAACTCCACATCACGATGCGGGGGTAACCCAGACAAATCTTCCAAGAACACAGTTGGGTAATCCCGAACCACTGGAATTTGCTGCACCTCTACAGGAACATCCCGCTTGCTAATAGCAGCAACCAAGCCTGAACACCTCCTCTTCCCTTGGAAAGTGACTTCAGGTCCACCTGGAGCTATCACTATTACTTCTCTGACATCCAATCAATGCCAATGATCACATCGACTCCCAAGACATTCAGCTTGATCAGATCAATCTCGAAAATTTTGTCCTCATTCACGATCTCGCAGTCCGCATAGTACCGATCAGTGGTTAGAGTTTTCCTTGATGGGGTAGCTACTGCCAAGACCTTGCCTGGAAAGACTTTCGGTTTGACTCCTAAAACTTTAGCAAACTTAGGTGATACAAAAGTGTGAGAGGACCCAGTATCGAACAAAACAAAAGCTTTCTTTCCATTCAAAATAAGTTCTCCTGTTACATAACACACACTCGTTACATAACAGTTCACTATATAAAGCGGGAAAAGAGAAAAAATAGAAAACACTCCTAAACATCCTTCCTCATACCAGTGATGACGTGATCCACCTCATCAGCGTCAGCTTCAGTCAAGGCAAATTCTCGCCCCTGCTGGTACGACTTCTTCCCAACTTGCTGCGTTGGTCCAATACGGATGATATTCTACGGCTTGGGGCATTGAGACTTGTAATATCCCGTCTCACCACAGTTGAAGCAAGTCACCGCAAGAGGTATCACCCAATTGTTTCCGGGTCTCCCAGCCACGTTCACAGCATTCGCTTCCGTTGGTTTGAACCTCTGGGCTGGCGGCTGTCCCCTAAAGTTGCCAGAAACTACGGGCCTCTTCCCAACGTTCCAGTTGGTCCTCCGATTCTGAACAGCATGGAACTGCTCCATATTTGCCTCAGTGGCTGCAGTTCGTTTGACCAGCTTGTCAAACCTCCTAATACTGAGGGATATCATCCTAGATCTCAGACTTGGCCTCAAACCATGCTCAAACTTTCGAGCCTTCTTCGCCTCGTCCATCACCAGTTCGGGTGCATACCTAGAGAGCTGAGTGAACCTTGTCTCATACTCCCTAACCGACATGCCGCCCTGCTGCAGTGCCAGAAACTCCATGGCCTTCTTCTCCTGGACATCTGATGGAAAGTAATGACTGTGGAATTCCTCTAAGAATTCCTCCCTTCCAAGAACAATATCTCCCATCGTACGCTTCATCGACTGCCACCACACGGCCGCATCCTTCTCGAACTGCAGCGCAGCCAACTTCACCTTGCTGCCCTCCGAAGTCTCCAAGACTTCGAAGATAGTCTCTACCTGTTGGATCCAATTGTCAGCCGCGTCAGGGTCTGACTTCCCCTCAAACACTGGTGGTTTCATCCGCTTTAATGATTCCACGAGTTTGATTGCTTCGGGTACTGGATTCGCAGGCCCCCTTCCTTGATTCTGATTCATGGCAGCGACATTGAGGGTTTGATAGACTTTCGCTAGTTCCGTTTCCAAGCCCAGACCTTCCCCATTTCGAGCTTCTCTTCTAGCCATATTATGATGCACAAGATCCATTAAATTCAAAGTATAAATATGAATTTTAAATCAACTTTTCATTTCATTGAATTCCAAACTTTACACATTCGAATTTAAAATATTTCTGACATCAAATGAAAGCAGTAAGAAGATACAACAGTCTAGTTCCTATGATTTCTCTTGGCTTCTCGAAGCTTTCCCATAGTTCCGCCACTTCCTCCTTCAGTACATCGTACATATTTTTTCTCTTTTCGAGTTCCTAAACACGATGACTGAGAGTTGCAATGCTCTCTTTGTACTTCACACACTGTGCCTGCAGCAGCTCCGCTCTCTCCCTCTAAGTCTCTACTTGTCTCTGAAGAGACACAATGAGACTACTCGGAACTGGTTCTTCCTCATCGGAGGAATCATTAGATGAATTCGGAGGTGGAGTGATCTTTCAGGACTCAGGCCATTCCTCTTCAAATTCTTCAGGATCCTCTTCATTTAAATCAGCTTGCCCGGGGTAGTAATCCTCCTCAACTATGTGCCAGTCGTCATCTCCAGTTGGATCGAAGTGGTCTGCCATCTTAGAGGAAGGAGGAGAAGAAGCATAAGTCATAGAGCAACATAAATGTAAGTGACTTACATTTAAATCTCTAGACTCAACACACTCTCTAATGTCCACTTCTAGGGTGTCGTTCCTTATAAATTTGTACTACTTGGAAGCGTGGTTCTGATACAACACTGTAACACCCCGAATTTCAAAATAGACTGAATTCGAAGTTCCACAGGATCGTTAGACTTCTCTTTGTACAATTTTACAAGGAAATAAAACTTTTTGTTACATCAGATTTTACATTTACATTACATATTTATAGCGGAAGCAATTTACAATAATTTACATAAATTGCAATGTACAACACTTGAATCATTCTTTAATCAACATGCATTCTTTAGTCTTGTTAATCACTTTACCCTGCATAGAAACTATGGACGCGTTAGTTGCTTACAACCGACGAAATATTATACACGGCTATCCTCTCTATGCCGAAAACAGTATAACGATTCTCAAATACTTAAACAAACTACAAAATTAATCACAAACAGAACTACAAGGGACTATCCTATTGATGTCGTGTGGTACGGTGCAGTTAGTCCTTAATGCAGTTATTTATATTAGATGACATTAATGCATACTTGTTTAGATTCTATGCATTCCATACTACATAGGTCTAAGGGCAAGCCCTTAACCGTTCTTCATCTTGTAGGGTTCAATCCCCCGCTGACTTAAACTACTATTGTAACTACGATAAGTATCCTAGATGTTCTATGAGTTACGAGCTCATGTCCAGATAGCCTGGAGGAAAATCTTACGTCATGTCACGATGCATCGTGAAGAACCTATGGACAATTCAGCCTTCATCATGGGACATGGCACCACCCGCAGTCACCAAAAACCCCACGAGCGTCGCCTGCGATACGGACTCCTGGAGACATATCCACATGATGTCACGACGCATCGTGAAGACAGCCTGTGAATACTCTCACACCGTAGCTCCAAGGCCCTCATACTCGTGTTCTTCTCTTATTTTCATCACATCTTCACTACGTATCTAGTCCTTAGTTATTTGAATCATGAACAAAAATCAGTTCTTTAGAGTTAGCCTTTCCACTATACCGGTCTTAACCATTTATACAACATGATCCAATCTTGGTCTTTTCATTACAAAATTCATTTCAACATATTTCTTTTTGATGCCGGTATGAGGCTTTGCTACATTGTAGTTCTCAATTTCACTTCATAATCCCAAAAATTGAGTTTTCATACTCGTATAGTCTTTTCATAGTTCAAATAAATTTCCATCTCTTTTCCATAATTCAATTCCATACATGAGTTTAGTTTCAATTCATAACATTCTCATTCAATTAAAATAAGTCTCACTAATTTTATGTAATTCCTTTTTCTCCCAAAAATGAAAATCCATAATTGAACGCGCTACAAGTTTTTTTATATACAAAATTCTCTTTTATAAGTTTAGTATAACTCAAAAAAATCACTTTTGTTCTTATATTTATAAAAATATCGATTTACAAGGTTCTACTTAATTTTTCTTCTCACACTATTTAATTTAAGTCAAAATAGTGTACACATATTTTTCATGAAGTCTATATATTTTTATAACAATTATCAGATTTTTCCCGAATTTTTTTAAGTCAAAATCACAAAAAAATTAAAAATCGAAAAAGGGTTTAATCATGCCAAAGTCCAGAATCGAACCAGCAAACACAGACAAAGCCAGGGCATGCGCAAACCAGAAGAGACAGGGCGCAACCGCGTCACAGAGAGGACTCAAATCCAATTGAGTTTGTTTCTAGTGCTCGGTTTTTACCCAAAAAAATTAAAATCAAAACTGAGGCCAAGTTTCGAACCCGAGACCCAAGACCAGACCCACGCTACAGTAAGCGCACCCATCCGCACCTACTAGCCAATTATTCCAAGTGACTAAGCTGATTTGGTTTAGGTTATAAGGGTTTTGATCCGAATTTCGTTCATTCGATTTTTGTAATAAAAAAAAAACTAGTTTCCACTTCGTTTCTTCTCCAATTACAATCAAAATTTCCAGAATCTAATTTTTATGTACTTTTGAAATATCAGTAACTGAAAACTTAATTTTCGGCATAAAAATGTGATTTTTCCTCTAAAACGATTATGTCTTGTAATTTTAATAAACACCTACAATAGTTTCTTCTATAAGGTTGCATTAAAACTTTTCTTATTTCTTTCTTATTATGATAATTATTATTGCTTAATCATTTCAGTAACAAATCCCTCTTTTTTCATTATTAACAAGTGAGATAGCAAAATCACCATTAGCCATGATTATTATTTCGATCCAATTAAGCATACAATCATGTCTACTTAGTATAGCACAAATCATCAATTAAAGCATGGTAGCATGGTCAATATTAAACTAATTATCAAAATTTGCAACTAATTATCATTCTTTTCACACACATTCAAGTATTCTAATTTGTCTCATTCTCATAACACATGACTAGAATAGCTATGTTTCTTTTCAATTGCATCAACCATACCCTAGCATGAACCTAATTAGAAGTGTAAGAGAATCACCCACCTTTGATGGAGAGAAAAACAAATAAACTCCTAGGAATCTTCCACAACGATCGAGCGAAGCCTTCTCCTCTTAGATCAACCCACCAAATTGACTCCCCTCCTAGTGATGCAAGCAACCCGAGCTCCCTCTTCTTGATCCTTGAAAATGCTGGCCTCCTCCTTGGATGAAGAACACAATAGCACACAATCTTACAACTCCTCAATCATTTGTCTCACTAAAATTACTTCTCTTTCTTTTCTTTATATTCTTTTCTTTCAAAAATTTTAAGTGTGAGAATGAAGAGTATAGGAAGGGGTATTTAGACAAATTTTTAGGGTGAATGTAGGGCTAGGATGTGATCAAATGGTTAGAGATCAATGGTCTAGATGAACTGGGAGGTTATAAAAACTACCCATGATGAGAAACCACCTCTCCACCACTTCTATCTCTCCCACTCCCTCCATCTACAATCTGGCCTTTGGGAAAAGTGTTCAATGCACACCCTAGTGCTTGCACGTGCCAACTAGTACCCCCTTCTTACAAGTGTACATGTGAATAAAAATTTAATTGTTTATGAAAGAGTCTGCACTACAAGTTGGATTATTTTGAAAAAGAAATAAGTTAAATGGGCTCACTAATGGGCCAATTTAACCATGAGTTTAAATAATTAAATTAATTAATTAAAGAATGGGCTTAAAAGAGACAATTAGGCTTTTAAAGAAAATAATTTTTGAAAAATAAAGAGGAACAAATACTATATAAGAAATATATTTTATACGAGAAATTATACAAATAAAATTATACGTGCAAAGCACGTAAAATCACAAAATCTCATAAATAAAAATTCTAGGATGTTACAGAAGTGATGTAACACCATAGAATTTTAAATAATGTTTTGATATTAATAAATGAATTAAAGTGACTTTTGGTGATTTAATAAATATTTTTCTGAAATTTATCTTTTTGCACGTGCAAAACACGTGCAAATATTCTCTTGGAAAACTCAAAGTCAGAAAATATTTTGGGAAAATCTAATATTTATTAGTAGGTATCATTTGTGAATTTTCTGGATTTTTTTGATATTTATTTGGAATGTTTGCAAATAATACAAAAAGAGAGGCTTTTGTGCAAAATTACCACTTGGAGTAAAAACTCCAGATTTTCGGATTTCTGGGCTGTGCATGATGGCCGGCCAACTCAGAGGTAAAGAGTCTAATTTTTTTTCTAATAGATTTGGTTTGTTTTGCTAATTTATTAAAGAACGGTCTTTTTGCAAAATTGCCAGTTGAATGCTAAAAATTACAAAAATCAAATTTTTTTGGTTTGATGTTAGTGCCGGCCAGATCTGGGAAGGATATTTTTGATTTAACCTTAACTAAATTGGTTAATCTAGTTACCTAGTATAAAGGATATATGTATGTAAAGATATATTCTAAAGAAATATTTTGCAAAATCTTCTTAAAATCCTAATTACCAAAATTTCGGCTATTAATAGGGCTGTTACAGCCATTTCTTTTCTACACAAAACAAAAGGAAATTTTTATTATTGATTTGTTGGAGTTTTGAAGAGAGGATCTTGGACTTTTACAAAGGGAGGAGCTTTTTTATTTTCTTTATTATCATCGTTGAATCTTCATTAAGGTGAGTGACATATGTTTGATTTTTTGTTGTTCTATGCATGTTATATATGATGATTTGTCTAGGAGAATACATGATAGATGATTGTATGATGATATAATGAATAATTCGATGGATGGATGATTAAAAATAGAACTTTTATGAATAATATGCAATGGATGAATAAATTTACTATGTAGATGACTTGAGATTGTTAAGAACCTAGAAGGAATCATGGATATGTTGTTTTTCTTTCATTTTCTTGCTGATCTGAATGTATATAATGAAGTTGTAAGATGTATGATGCTTATAATTGATTAAAGATGGATTCCTTTACTGTTTGAGGAATAGACGATCTGTTGATGTTTTGAATGAGTAGGACTTGACTAAAACATATTGTAGATGCAAGTAAGCAAGGGCAAAGTGATATAACTAGTTGTATATGTGTATAACAAGTGGCAAAGAGGTTTTGGAATCAAAAGATCAAGTTTTTGAAGTATTGAATGAGGGTTGATTTCGGGTATGATGAAACTCAAACCGAAAGTGGATATTTTTGTGTTTTTGCAAAGTTTTCAAGTGGATCTTTGATTTATATTGATACTGAGATTGAATAGAACATCGTACTACTCTTATACACTGATTCTTGTTAGTTTTGCTGATGCATATACACACATATTCCTGATTTGAAGATTTTGATGAAAAATTGCTCTTTTGTGAATTTTTTGAGAGTTTGATTTGATTTATAATATCCAGTATGTTAGAAAAGTTATATTTGATCATCTCAGGGTTTTAATTTTACAAATTCGTGCTTTTAAAGAGTATGAACTAAGTATCAGTTTAAAAGCACACGAATTTTAAAGCGGGCTGAGTATCAGTTGTCGATCGACTACCCCATTTTGAACTAAGGCTGACAGTCGACTGATATTCTTTTGGATTTGGGAAATTGGCATGATGGTCGACTACCTCGAAATTTAACTGAGATGTCGGTTGACCGACAAAAGTTGTGTTCACTGTTTTGTTGAGTTTTTGTTATTTTTCGTGAACGATTATTTTTTCGAACTTATGGATTATTGATCTATTGTTTTAGATGAAGCTTTTGCTACAAATTACTGTATTTTACAGAGAATTATATATTGATTATAATAGAGTTTAACTTGTATTTTTATGGCTTTAGAAAGCAAATTATATATGGATTTCGTGAGATTGATGTTTTGTGACTTTAAAATGTAAAACTCAGTTGTTTAAGTGATTTATTCTTAGATTTTATTTCAGGAAATTTGGTGAGTATTTAGGTAAATTTGGATTTGTGAGATTTAAAGAATTTTTCTTAATATAAACGAATTGAAGATGGAATCAAGAGTTTTGATGAAATATTTGAGTTGATTTTTTGAGTTGTGAGTCTCTAGAGGTTGAGTGAGATTCCTGTAAACCAGCAGGTGAGATTTTGTGGTTCTTGGCCAGTTGGGACCTTAGTGTTGTTTTAATGGAATTAAGTCCGGCAGGGTACACCAACTCTAGGGAGGGGGAAGTTATGTTTTAATAATAATCAACCTAAAGACAGATACTAGTAGAGATGTGATAGAACTTTGCAAAAGTATGTATGGGCTTTGTTGCTAGTTCAACGGATATATTCCAGGAATGTGTGTTGTTGTGTCCTTAGTATGTTCGCGTGTCAAGGGTCGGCAGGCCTATTCATGGAATGTTTAGAGGAAAGTTGTGTGTTCGCATGTCGAGGGTCGACATGCCTATTCACAGAACATACGGTGTATTCGCGCGTCGAGGGTTGGCAGGCCTATTCGCGGGATGTACTGTGTATCTGCACGTCGAGGGTCGGCAGGCCTATTCGTGGGGCACACGGTAGGGAGGTGATTCTCAGGAATTAGAGCTATGCTTACATGATACTTGCACGTCGAGGGTTGTTAGGCCTATTCGCAGAGTATTCTAGATCTTGTTTCTATCAACGTAGTAGGATTAGTTGCATAACGAGGGATTCAATCCTGTAAAGTAGAGAACGATAAGGGTTTGCACCGGACCTATGTAGTATGGAATGCATAGAATCCGACAAGTATGCATTAGAGAGTCATCATACTGCATTGTGTTTTCTTGACTTGTAATATGCATGATGTTTTTCTATTTTCCTACACTTGAGAATTTGCTTAGTTTCACTTGATGTTTTCATGCTTTATTTATCGTTATTCCATATTCCATTTGTTACTACTGTGGGAATGTGTTGGTTTCGAATCTATTCTTTATGCTTCATTCAAATTGTATTTCTTTTGATGTCACTCACACCATTATGGCTGACCCTTATAGTTTTGGGAGTTAGGGTTATCTCTAGCCTCATATATTACAGGTAGGTACCGTTAGCTTGGGATTTGGATGCATTTGGTAAAATGATAAGATGACTTATGCAAATTGTAAAGAATGGATTCTAAAAGACAGAAATTGTAATTCAATGTGTTAAATTTCCGCTGTGCTGTGTAAAGAATTGATGCGATAAAAGTTGAATTTTTTTTTCTATGTTTTGCTATTTTTACTGTTCCATTGAGGTAGATGCTGGGAATTGTGCCACGTATTTTCATATTTATTTATTGGAAATTCGGGGCACTACACAAATGCATCTCAACACAGTAATAACACGAAAATTTAAAAACTTTCTATTACCAAATAAAATCATTACATCATTAATTACAATCATTATCTTGTTCTTAAGCAAGGAATACAAATTACATTAAAGTATTACAAATCCTCTTAAGTGACCATTATTGCCTGCCCGTCGAAACTATAGTCAACTGATATTCCACTCGAACTCCACTGAGTGGTCAATCTGCTTCCATGAGACGCACCCTCTAGCTCAAATCTTCCGCTATGCTACTCTGATATCCCTGCACTTGCTCTACGGGTGGAAGGTACTCTTGCTAATCCTCTTGGATGTTCCACTAGTCTTGAGTTTTCCTGCATTCGCGATCCGGCTCCTAGCTCCAAATTGAGTGGGCACGTCAGTACATATACAGACGCAATGCTGATAAGAAAACAGTGATCTCCAACTAGAAATTACAACCATCCTTTGATGAAAACAGAAACGTGCATCCTAATTTCCTTGTGTCAATGTGTGCCATGACCTGAAGTCTAATGCACAATGTCACACCCCGCATCCCAAAAATATGGAATACGAGCACGTGACAAAGCCCAGCGAATGATTTAACATCATTCATAAGCTGTAGGATTGACTCAGCATCACAACAAGAATATAACAAGATATATATACAACCAAGCATGCATGAATAATTTATTAAGCAACAGAAACAATTGAATACACAAGAATAATATCCAAATAGTTTCAAGTCTGAATCAAGTTAAAACTCGGGAACATCAGCCCATTACAAGTTCTTAAATAGAAAGAATAAATAATTCAAGAAAAACAAATAATTTAAGAGAACAAGTAGTCTAATCAAGTCCTTTCTCCACTTGAAAGCTAGAACCTTTGCTCACCAATTCCAGTGGGTAGCTCGTCTCCAAAGTCTGCTCAATAAATATAAAAAGGAAAAACAAGAAAAAATAAGAGAAAATACCCTTAGTATAAACTAGGGCCACAAATAGTAAAAACGAGTACAAGTAATGGAAAACAAGAATTGAAATCAAGAATATAATAGGTTTTACAACAAGTAATGGAGATTCAGGAACTAACCAGTAGGAAGGACAAATCAAGAGACTATATTGGGTAAACAAACACTAATGGTGGAACAAGTGACAAGTGTACATGTAGGGGTATCTAACCTTAAGTGACAAGCATCTAGTAAGTGTCGGGTGTCAAGTCTCAAATCTAGTGTCAAGTTGTCAGGTCTCAAGTATCAAGTTATGAATGTCAAGTGTTATTATTCAAGTATCAAGTCTCATGTAACAAGTCATCAAGCTTCAAGTAAACATGTATCAAGTTCGAGTTTCATGTATCATGTGATCAAGTATCGAGTAAACCTGTGTCGAGTTTAAGTTTTATGTTCAAGTCTTGTGGTGATTACTATCTAGGTAGCACTTCATGCATCCATACTTTTACTACATGGTTGCTACAGGCAAATCAGTTACGTTTAGACCTAGTAATGGAGTCTATAGGGCGGCGTACTCAGGTATCAAGTATCAAGCAAGCCATGGTTCATGAATCGGAAAATAAATAACAAGTTCACGAAACAAATTTGCGAATCCACTAACAAGTTCAAGAACCGCACAATGGGATCATGAATCAAACAAGTTCATGAGCCAAGTAACTGACTCAATGAATCGATCAAGATACAACAAGTTCATGAACCAAGTATTTGGGAAACATGGGCCCCCTGCCGAGCACACTTACCTATATTGTCCACTACCATAGTCTTTCCCTTAAACCCCGGCTTATTACATTTATTAATTTTTATCAAGCATGCACGCAAGTGTGTAAAACAAGTCAAGAATTCATAATTATGGACATGGGACAAGTCTGAGAAATTTATATGGTATATTCGAGGGTCGACATGAATAAGAATAACATGAACAACGAAAATCTCAAATCTGGACAGCACGACGTTGCTGTACCAAAACTGTGATTTTCGTTGCTAAGAAATAGCAAAAGTGGATCCGTCAGGAGGTTTAGAAACTAGACTCCTACCCGGTTCCAACGCATACAAACAAGGCACATGGAAGTGGTGGGAACATGTGACAAAACAGCGAATTACACAGCTAAAGTGTTCAGGCAGAATTTGTATATCTGAATTTATACATGTGAAATAGTGTTGAAATAATGTTAATTAATTTTAATAAAAATTGGGGATGTCCTATAGGGTGTCCAGCAACTGCATATGAAATTTTAAGTCAAACGCTTGCTGTTAACATAGTTAAATTAATTCACAAAGTAAAGGTGTGCAGCAGTTTTGCGAATTCTCGTCTACCGACACAGCTGCAGTAAAACTGTAATAACTCCTAGACCGTAACTCCGAATTCAAAAATTATGGAGGCTATCAACATTTAGACATCTAGAGATACATTTTCTATTTAGGGCTCGAGTTCAAATTCTGATGTTAAAGGGGTCAAAACAGCATAACAAGATTCAGGACAGCAACATGTGGGAATATCTTACTAGTATAGGTTACATGAAAATTGGTTATTAGGCGACTAGGTTAATGTGTGATATAAATACAGGAAAATGATTGTCAAAACAGCAAGTAATAATTTTTTTTCAAGCCAAATGGTTGCAAGTTCATCAAATACAAGATATAACATATGTCTACAAATCTAGGGCTCCTTAATTTCATGCCCATATGTTCAGGGGGTAAAATGAGTCCAAGTAGTTGTAATATAATACAATGAATTTATTGTGACTCGTAAGATTATGAAATTGAGGAGATTTAATAATTGATCAACAACGACAGTAAAGAAGGAGTCACAATTTCTAACTATTTGTAGTATTTTCAAGAAATGCTTGTACTAGAACAAAAATATGTACAAGAGAAATACTTGCCTTGATTGACGACGATTAGATCCGAATGTTGAAGAAGATGGGATCGAAAATTTCAGGACGAAGTCTCCCAAAAGCACGTGTGAAGCATGTGCAAAAATCCAACAGTAGATCGAATTTTTCCCCACACCGGATCGGCCCAGAATAGCAAACAGCATTCGAGATCTGGCGCAGCAAAACACGGAACAGCAAATCCAGCGAATTAGATCTCTCCTTTGTAGCGGTTTGGGGCCAGAACACGAAACAGCGTCTTCGGATTTGCTGTGGGTGAACAGGGAACAGCGATCAGATCAACCCTGATTGCACGGATCTTGGCGCGATCCAAGGGCTGAATTCGATCCCGCCCAACGGACTCCTTCTTCTTCGTCGAAACAAAGAGCGAGAGAGAGAGGGAGAGGCAGCGACGGGAGGCGGCTGCGATGGCACAGCAGCGAGGCGGCAATGCCTGGCGCAACTGTGGCGACGCAATGTCGAGGAGCGATGCGGCGACGGTGGTAGCTCTGTTTTGCTGCGAAATAGAGGAGCGATCGGAGGAGTGGGTTCGGGGGTGTTAGCGGCGTGGACGGGGGTCGTGGTGATGAGGGGGAGATGGGGCGTTGACTGGCGAGGTAATGGCGATTGGGTAGAGGTCGGTGGAGGTAGGAAATGGCGAAATGGGTTTCGGAGGTTAGGTTCGATGGTGGATGAGGACGGGGTGGCGAGACGAATTTTGAGGGGATGACGAAGGCGATGAAGGGTGGTTGAAGGCGAAGGTGATGGAGAGGCGGAGTGGGTTTGGTTGAGGATGGGTTCACAGTGGAGTTGGGTCGGGAGTAATTCAATGGGGGAAGACGGCGGTGGATTGGAGCTACGGTGGGGTGATGTGGGGTTGACGAGGAGCGGGGGTCAAAGATGAGAGGCAATGGCAGAGAGACGGTGATCGAAGGCAGGGAAATGGGTTTCAAATCTAAAGGAGAAGAAGCGGAAGGAAGAAGGAAAGCGGCGGGTTGTTAGGGTTAAAAAGTATAGGGTAGGGGTTAGGGTGTTAGGGTTATATAGTATAGGGTTTTGGTTTAATGGGTATTAGGGTATCCGTTTCGAGAGGGATCCAACTGGAGAATTAGTCAAATTGTATTAAAATGGGGGAAAAAAGAGATGATTGACATAGAGTAGCTCATTCCTCATGAAGAACGACATGGAGCACACACAATTGAATTAGATAAGAGGACCAAAAAATTGAGTCGAAACAAATTAATGATTTTATTCAAATGAAAACAAGATACAGTATCTCAAATAGATAAAAGAGTACAATGGGGCAAAAATAAAGTATAAAAAAATACAAATATGGGAAATAGGAGTTACACACAAAAAACAGATGCACTTAGTCTAATGTCAGCAAGACTTTGGACACGCATGCATCCCATACTACATACGCTCCAAATCAAGCCGTCTTCTCCAGTTTCAGGGTTTCGAACCCATGCCAAGCATTGCACTCTACTATTGTACACTTCCTGTTCCTGCCATACACGTGGCTGGTGAGGCATTCAGTTTGGGTCTAGTCCCGTTACTGCGAATATGTAGTAGTGATCATCTCACCCAAAAGCCGTGACGAACTACAAGGTACACTACGTAAAAGTTGGCACTGAAGACCCATAGGGGACCTTACCTATGGTCCGTTCATCACCAACATAGAACATGACGGACTCGAAGGTCTATCCCCCTATCAGACAGGAACCTTCCCGTTCTTACCACGGTACCCCGAGAATTAACAGAGCGAGATACACAACCTCAGCACGTATCCCTACGACAGGAAGAGACAATCCAAGGTTATCACCGCCTTCTGCTAGCCCTTAGAAAAAATTGGATTATAGGGTTTCACCCCTAATACCAACTCGATCCTCAAGCGAAAGAACAAGAAAACAATCTAGTCACCCAAAACATACTATTCATCCAATCTCATATAACGTCTAAATGGTTGAGCACAATCGAGTCTATCATCACGAAACCAATATGGGGAATCGATATTCCTTGATTGTCAACACCTCTACAGGTCGTCGACCAATGTCCCTAGCTTGTGACTCTGAACGAGAAGTACACAGCACCAAAAAGGAGGGTATCTTGTACACGGCAGATAAGGTGAAATACACATAATTTATTAATATCCATTTAATGACAGACCTAGGGTATCAAATCATTCTAGACGAGGTAGATAATGGATCAGATCATCCACTGGCTACAAGTAGGCCAAACATCTAGTCATATGAAACCCAGCTTACTAATCCCAAACGCCGGTGACCTGATCTCCCATCGTTCGCCACTACCTCAGACTCGGATTGTATCCAGTATCCCGGCCCGCGATCAATTACCCATTGGGTAAGAATTTTTCTGGTGCACGAGGGATGACTATCCAGTTCTCCAGGCAGAAGAATTCAAATTTAGCCATAAGGGTTGTCAGTCGTAGGGTAATACCTTACCTTAGACGATCCCCCAGACAACTCAAATAAAGCAAACCATCCTACATAATGAGGCAAACTCAAACCCTGATAGAAACAAGTCTTTCCAACACATGAATGCTACTCATACACAGGTCCAAGACTTATGTGTAGAGCAAAAACACAAGAACTACTAACATGAATCTACCCAGTTATTGAAACATCCATAATTTCTAATCCACACACTAGAATTCCATAAGTTAATACTCTTTGGAAAGCTAGGAGGGTCTACTGCAATTCTCTAGTTATCCATTTCCTTAGATTCTAACCACACAGGGCTAGAAAACCACAAATTCTCAAGTATGCTAAGTCTGAACTCACAGTTGTTGCATCTTGCCAGTATCATAAAAACTCGCTCACTTATCGAAATTACATGATCTTGGGTTTTATGGAAAGCTATATGTGTATACTACAACTCTCTAGTTGATCACATCATCAAATTCATCCATTAAAGTACTCTAAAACCCTTATTTTCATCAGTGTACACACAGGAAAATTAACTCACTTAACAAAACAAGGTCTTCTACTAGGTCTGGTTCTATTTAGAACTTAGAAAAATTATATCTTTCAAACCACAAATTAAAATTACAAGATTCAAGATTTTCTAGAAATCTAAGACTCTCTAATACAAATCTCTAGTTTATCAATTGTAACCCCTATTTTGGATTTATTGTATTTTATTTCTTTTCTTGATTATTATATCTGGAATTCTTTTATAATAGTATTATTTTGCTTTCGTG
Organism: Hemerocallis citrina; assembly: GCA_017893485.1. NCBI lineage: Eukaryota > Viridiplantae > Streptophyta > Magnoliopsida > Asparagales > Asphodelaceae > Hemerocallis > Hemerocallis citrina. The sequence continues at coordinate 433,773,354 of CM030358.1, read as the reverse complement.
GGCTCTTTTATTCTCTTTTGTTCATTCCGTACTTTTTTGGCTGGAGTTCTGCTATTCTTTTGTTCATTGCAAATTTTTCTCTTCATGTTTTGGTTTTGATTTGTTCCGATAAATGTTCATCTCATTGATTCCTATTTGTTTTTCTCTTTTTAGAGCCTAAACCAATTAACCCGCAACCCAAAACCCCAATTTCTTAATCCCCTATAAATACCCATTATTAAAACCCTAATTATTCTCTCTCTCTCTCTCTCACCCGCCGCTCTCTCTCATCTCTCCTCTGTTTCGTCTCCAACCGAACCCAACCATAGCCCGTTCTCTCTCCCGTTCTCCATCCACCGGGGATCCCTCTCCTCGTCGCCCCTAGCTGCCATCGTCATCCCCGTGCCGTCATCATCCCCATCACCTTCATCCCCATTGACTTCACTCCTCTGCTCGAAACCATCGCCATCCATTGCCGTTGCCCTCATCCAGCACCTCTTTGACCCTCTCCGTTCACCCCCGCAACCACCGCAGATCCTCCTGGCCCTCATCGTCGTTGTCTAAGCCCCGAACACCCCCATCATTCGTCTCCCCTGTCTTCGAAGCGAAAATAGAGTCGCCCTCGCCACCGTATAGCCGCTGTCGTTGCTTCCTGACTGCAGCGTCGCCGCCGCCAGCCGTCGTCGCCTTCACTACTGCCGTCGCTCCCCGACCGCAGTCGCCAACGAAGACTCCTGTCCTGTCTCTTTCTCTCTGTCGAAGTCGAGGAAGAGGAAGTGGACTTGGTGTGTTTTCTGTTGTGTGAAGTGGGATCCAGTACTCGGTGTTTGGTGTTTTGCTTTGAGATGTGAACTTGGTGTTGCTGTTTTCCTGGGTTTGTTATTTTGGTTTTGCACGTAGCTCGCACGTGTGATCATGGTTTTTCGCTCGGGATTCTCATCCAGTTATTCTAAATATTTGAATCTACTAATTAAAAGGCAAGTATCTTTTTGAATTAGTATTATTTTTTTGTTCAAAATCCCTTGATCTCTGCAAGTAGATCCAGTCATTTTCCTTATCGTACTGCTACTTGAAATTTCGTTAAGTCTATTGAGGGTTTACACGAGCTAAACCTATATATTATTAACATCGTGCCGCTCTCTTTGATGTAAATCCTAGTCCCTCTTGTTCATTGCATATGCACATTTACATGAAACATAACTAGATCCATGTTGTAGATTGTTTGATTAATTAGACATGTTAGATTGAATGTGGGTTGTTGAATTGATTACCATACCTGTGAAATTGCATCTTAAATATGGAAATATGCATATTAAACATCTAGCATCACTTTGATTATTAATTAGCATGAATTATATGGTTGTATGATTAAACTGTTGCCTTTTCATGTCAAAATATATTCTGGACTGCTGTTTGTTCCTTTTTGTATCAGATTTTCGACCATGTTGTTATAATTTGAAATAACTTTCTGAACATAAATTATAGCCCCATGAATCTATTTTCCAGAATTTTTGACGGATCTGAATTCCGATGTATAATCTGTTAGATATCAGTATTTTAGTACAGTTAGGTTAGAAATTCCAGATTCACAAATGCATGTGTATCTTACTGTTCCATAATTTATTTGAGCATATTAACAATAAAATAAAAATTTGAAATAAATTTGGCTAAAACTAGACATGTACAGGAATGACCCAAATTTTTTATAGATTTATTTGATGAGTTTTCTGATCTGTTCCACATGTATTTATGTAATTTACAACTTGCTGTCTGAACATAAAATCTGAAAAGCATAGGATTTTCACCTTAGTTCTGTAGCTTTCATATGTCGTATATATATTTGCTGGAACCGGCAAAGTCTACTTTCTAGAATTTCTGACAGATCCTGATTTGCTTTTCTATAGTTGCGGTAATCTGTGTTTTTGTACAACAACGTTATGCTGTCCAGATTATGTGATTGTGCTCATTTCATATGTTTGCTCCATGATTTTTCAGTAACGAGTAGAATTAGACACACCTAGCATAATAAAATATTGACACATTCTTTCATGCTCACATAGGATGAAAATAAACTAATAAAAAGCCGGGGTATTATGGGTAGACTTGGTAGTGAACCACCTAGCATAAACTAATTACATAGGATGAGAATTAGACACACCTAGCATAATAAAATGTAATCGGTAAAGGCCTTCATGCTCGCATGAACACTTGACATGGAAGGAGGAGAAATATTGATTGGAAGGAGATTTGATTGCAAATAATTGATTGTAAATTATTATTATTGGCGTCGAGTACACGATCCGTGAATTCACCATCGGTCTAAAACGTTCACTATGTGCTTGCGTCGAACCTGTGGAATGGGACGCAGTAGTACATGCACTAGATAGATTAATAAAATGATTAATAACCCGTATTTGACATCTCATGCTTGATCCTGTATAGAACCTGACTTCACATCACTCATTACATGTGTGATTAATTGTAGACCTTTGACATTATTGACTGTCTTTGCTTTGTTCTTTGACTTTGATCCTATTCCTTTTCTTTGATATACATGTTTCCTATAATTCTCTGTTTCTCTCTAGTTGCTTTCCGCGACTTGCTCTGAGGACACTCTTTTCTCTTTTTTTAGACCAAGTAATCACAGGTACTGAAGGAACTATACCAGAAGAAATTGTTGAGCAACGATTCTAGAGATGTAGCTGAATCGCTGCTTAATTTATTTACTTCTAGCTTATTTCTTTGAATATTGTTGACATTGTACTTTGTTTTTGGGATTTATGACCCGGAGTTTGTTTTTATCCCAGATGTTAGATATTATTATTGTTGGATTATTTCATTTATTATTGAAGTTATCTTTGATTCATGTGGTTGTATCTTTCCTGTGTGGCTGGGTTTGTTCTTTCATATTGCTGCGTTAGTCTGGTACAGTTTATGGTTGGTGTTTACATCATTCGTTGGGTTTACGTTACGCACTCGTATTCCGTGTTTTGGGAAGCGAGATGTGACATCAATTCTTCAGATTCTCAACATACAGTTCCAGAAAAGCTCAAGTACACAGACCTACTAAATCTGATCTTGAATGAACATGGTCTAGTAAAAGTTCAATATCAATTCAACCCTAAGTCCAATACTTATAAAATTTTGAATTCAGTAACTAGACATATACAAGTCCAACATATCCAAAAATTGCATCAAGATCCAGTATATACAGAGAGATATAGCCAATTGAATATTGTAGAAAAACATTCATGTTTCCAGGTAGTGTGCAAAACCTCTGTTTACAAACTAATTTTGAAAACCCATCAAATGTAGTTCATGATTTCTAAAATTTTAGATACATGATTTAGATACATATTATATGCTACAATAAAAATTTCTCTGCAAGATTATATACCATAAATTAGTTATGATTTATTAAAATTCATCTTTGAAACATAACAGAGCCAGTTCTTGACTCTAACTAGTTGACAAAACATTTTTTAAAAATATATCAAATAAACTCAGAAAAATATGAAATTTGGAAGGATTGATGTTAACATATCCGTACCTCCAGTAAAAATTTCAGCTCAGGATAATTTCCAATTCCAAGTTATGATTTTTGGAAAACACACAAATTTTTACATACACAGTAGTTTTTCTGCTGCTTTCTGTTCCAAAAAGAATAGTTTTGTTGAGTTACTAAATGAACCCAGAAAAATATGAAAAAATTGGAGGATGCTCTAAACTCATCCTAGAACATGCCATAAAAATTTTATGTCCAGATTCTAATCCATTTGCTCAGTAGAAATTTCTAATTCTACAATACATGCACATGAGTTCTAACATGGATTCATAGAATACAAATTGAACTATCATACGAACTCAAGTTACTTAACTTATCAAATTCTCATGCATGATATTCATGCATCTCCTATCTACTCCTACATACCAATTCACACAAAAAAAAACTTAGTTTTAGAGTTTGAGAACACCCACCTTGAGAATGAGAACAAGCTTCAATCTTCAAGTCTTCTCTTCTCCTTGCTTGCTTCTTCTTCACCTTCAAGAGCTTCCAAGCATGAACCTACAAACAATTTGAACACACTCTTTCTCACACTATTACTTTCTTTCTCTTTTTCTTTTCACTTTCTCTTATATATATATATTTTAAGCTAGAAGGAGTGAAGAACAAATGAAGAAGAAAAATGAGCTTTTGAAACAATGGAAATGGAAGAGATGGGGGGAGGGGGGGAGGGGCCGGGTTCAATTCCGAAATTTGAGAGGGTGAGGGTGGTGAGGTGGAGGGTGGTGATGGAGGGTGGGTGGGTGAATGAAATTGATGGTTGGATGGGGAGCCAACACATAAAAATGTAGAGGCTTCAAGTATGTTCTCACCCTTTCATGAAAATTAAACATGGCTAATGTTTGAGCCCTTGGATCTCATCAAAAATCCATCCAAGATCAATCATGATGTAGGGTTAGCCCTAGGTTAGGTCAAGGAACCCTTACCCCTAGGTTAAGCAAATTCTAACCCAATGAAAAACAATGTATGGTTGATTACAATTCAAATTAATATTTTGATATCCATAGCAAAATATATTCTAATATTTATAGAATATATACAGACATACTCACATTCAAAATAATTATAGATCGTATATCATATATGACCCAATACGTGTCAATCAAATTTATATATAAATATCTATCTATATACTTAAACATAATGTAATTTGAATATAAAAATATATGTTTATAATAATTATTATTTTTCCGAAGATTGTCTTGTCAAAACAATCGGGGAAAATCCACAGTTTAATTGAGAAGATATCCCGAATCTATCTTATCGGATTCAGAATAACTAATATCTCTGAAATTTCTCAATTAAAACCAATTATTATTAGAAAAATACATAATTGCGTGCAATTCTCAACTGTGCACGGATTATAATGCAAAATAGATATATGCTATTTTACGGGGTGTTACAGTGCATTTAGAGGGATTGAGTCTCATATTGTAGGATCGTAGGACCCTGTGCCTCATCGAGATTGCTGATGTGATCATGTCCCTTAAATCTTTTGATGAGTTGGGGATGCCCAGGGGAACATTTTGATTTGGTTGTATCCTGAGAAGGCATCCATGAAACTCAACAGCTCGTGAACCGAGGTCGCATCTATCAGGGCGTCGATGCTCTGGATGGGGAACAAATCTATAGGGCAGGCCTTATTGAGGTGTGAGAAGTTTATACAGATCCTCCATTTTCCACTTGGTTTCTTCACCACCACGACGTTCGCCAACCACTGCAGGTAGTTGACTTTCTGTATGAATCGCACCGAGAGGAGCTTGTCCACTTCTTCCTTTACCGTGTGTTTCCTGTCGGGTGGGAACTTATGCCACTTTTGCTGGACTGACTTCAAGTACGGGTGGATGCTTAGTTTGTGCATGATGAGGTCCTCCGAAATCCTTAGCATATTCGAGGGCATCCATGCGAAGAGGCTGGCATTCAGATGGATATAGCCAATGATGGCCAGTTTAAGGTCTGGGTGAGAGACTGGCTTACTCGGAACCGCTTAGATTTGTCTTCCTCGAAGAAGGTGACTTCCTCCAATTTTTGGACGGGCTCCGAGTGCAACTGGTTCCTATCAGATGAGAGCTCGACCGCGTGAAGGGGGAAAATGCGGCCCCAACCATGGCATGTAGCATGCACGGGCTGATTCCTAATTGCCACGGATAATGCTGACCCCATGATCGGTAGGAAATTTTAACTTTAGGTGATAGGCGGAGGGCACCACCTGGAGGGAGCAGAGGCTAGGTTTACCGAGTATGACATTATAGGCGGACTTGACGTTGACCACCATGAAGTCCATTGCCTCCTTTCAGATGGTCAGGACCGTTCTGGCCATTACATCGAGCGTGACAATCCCCTCGATTTGGACAGGGACACCTGAGAACCCGTGGAGCGTGAATTCGATCGGCTTCACCTCTTGCGAGGGAGTTTGAGTTTTTCGAATGCGTCCAGAAACAGGATATTAATGGAGCTCCCGTTATCAATGAGGATGCGGCGGACCTCGTGATTGACCATGTCGAGGATGACTACTAGGGCATCGCAATGAGGAATTCTGACGTTTTCCAGATATTCATTGGAAAGAGCGACTGCCACCCCTTGATCCCTGGGAGGCAGATTGTTGTGGTTCTTTAACCTCTTGTATGAAGGCCTTGCGGGAGGTGTTTGATCCTCCCCCTATGGGTCCACCATGGACATAGTGAAGGATGGCCGGCCGCCCGAATTCTTCAGGCTCGGGTTCTGCCTCTAGGTGCTTGTTGGCCATTCGAGGAGGGGGCGAAGCCCTCTGGTTGCTCGGGTTGATCGAGGCCCTCTAGATGAGGGCCTCGATCTCATATTTGAGAGCCCGACAAGTATCAGTCTCATGCTCATGGTCCCTCTTCTTGTTGTTCGCTCGGGGAGGATGGCGGACCATCCCCTTGTCCTCGATCTCCAGGAGAATAGCTGACACACTTTGAATTAGTGGGGTGAATCTCTCTAAGAGGGGGACAGGAAGTGGTCATTTCTGACCAAATGCATCTTTCAGAGCCTTCTTCGGAGGCTCAAAGTCATCGACCTTCCTCTTCCCCTCAGCTGGGGCTTCTTTCAGGCCTTCAGGGTGCAGAGCCTCCTTGGCTTGGATGTATTTTTTGACTCTGTTGAGGAGGTCGGAAAAGTCGAGGGGCGGCTTCTTCACCAAGGAGGCCTTAAGCTGGCCGTGGTGAACATTGTGCCGAAAGGCTGCGAAGGCAATGCCCGCATCGAGAGAAGAGACCGACCTAGCCTCGGCAGGGAACCTTCGCATGAAGTCCTGAAGGGACTCTCCTTTCTTCTGCTTGAGGTCCAGAAGGGACGCGATCGGCTTCTCAACCTTGCAATTGGTCACAAAGTGGGCAAGGAAGCTCGTCTCGAGCTGGTCAAATGAGAAAATCGAGCTGGGGGCGAGCTTGGAGAACCATTTCCGTGCCATGCCATGCAACGCGGCTGGAACGGCACAATATAGGAGAGGATCTGAGGCATTGTGAATCATCATGAGGGTTTTGAACCCTTCCATTTGATTAGTGGGATCACCCTCTTCGTTGTATGTCTCGAACTGAAGTGGCCTGAAATTCCTCTGAATCTCAGTATCGAGGATTGTAGCGGAGAATGTAAATTGGCTAGGCTGATACCCCAGGCTGACCCGCCCTCGCTGATCCGAGCAAGGCGATTCTCCATTTCTTGTAGGCACTGATGGAAAGCCTCATCTCGTCTCGCTGGCTGAGTCAAGCAGTGAGACTCACTGCCCTAGGCTTCTTCCCAGTGACTGTAGTTGCATTGATGCTTGATCCTAGGGCCACCACGGAGGGCCTGGAGGACCTCATCCCAAAAATCTCGGAACTCGACCCTCGTGATAGGGACCTATTTACCTTGACTATTTGGGGTAGAACGTCTCTTGGGGAGTGGATGCGCCTCTGCTCCTAACCCTGGGAGGCGTGAATGCTGTGAGTCGGGGCCTGGTTGGAAGGTGCGGCCCCGCCCCTTGTTCGGATAAGCTGGTGACAGAGATCCTCCACCGGCTGCCGATTGTTGATTACGTACCGAAGATCAACGACGACTGAGCGTGAAGGACTCGAGCTGAGCCTTGACTGACCCTCGGCTCATTGTCTTCGAGACCCCTCATGTTCACGTGACTACGAAAAGAAGGAGGTTCGGCCTGAAGACCCGCCGTGTGTGCCCTCTTAGCTTTGGGTGCCATGGATGGGGACGACCTCGGTGTCAGATCTGAACCTGGGATTGAATCGGTCTGTCTATTTCCTACAGAATCCGCTAATCTGATGCTACTGATTTGGTGGTGGGAGTAACAGATATGGGTTCTTGTTATTTGTAGAGGAAGACCGATCTCATCCACAGATCAGGATCTGAGATGAGTATTTTGTGAGGAAGAGGATAAGGGGTGCCACTCGTAGCTGGCCGCCCTAGACACTTGTAAAATCACTTAGAAATGTCGGGAGAGATCCCGGTGACAGCCCCTCCGACGATCTAGTCAGTCACAGGAAGAAAGAAAAGATAGGGTTCAGGTGGAGAAAATTTTATTACCTGCAGAAAGGGAGAGAGGGTCTGGTATTTATAGGCAGAGAAAGGGTGAACCCTAACCTTAATTAGCCGGGTTGACCCATTTCTATGTAGGCTTGAACCAGTAGAGGACCCGTTAGATCCTCTGGCCTAATGATCAGAGATGAGTGGATTTTGAGAGAGTGATACGGCTTTGATCGCGCTAGATTATTTACCCACATCAACCATCATTAACGTTCACTTAATTATCATTCCCCTTATTTATATTAGCATTTGCATATTCATCTTTTTCCACTTCATCATCATTTTCTAAAATCTCATCAACTTCATCGTCCGTTTCTTCCTCTTCTTCGTCATCCCCTAATAATTCGTTGTTAACGGGAGCATTTTCAAATATTCCAAATACATTGTCATTTTGAACATAATTATGAACCAAACTAGGTTGACGAGGCAACTCAAATTCTGTAGGATCTGGGCTTGTCTGATTTGTGAAAGTGTCCTCTTGTGGGGACGGTGGGATTGCATGTGATGTTTGAACTGGGCTAGAACTCATCTCATGTTTCGGTACTTCTCGTACGAAGCTGGAACAAGGATTAGCATGTGGCCCTGCATTAATAATTTAGATTTTTGAATATATAACTCCAATGCAGACCAACTATAATTCAGATAAAGTGTCCTAGCAATCATGGACTTTAGAGCATTATCATTTTCTATGGGCACAGTCATTAGCTGAAAATTCCTCTTTCTTAGGCTGTAAGTAAGTCATAATTGTGGATCTGGTTGAGATAATGGGTTTGAAGACAACCCATGTTCTTCTAGTAGACCTACTGTTGATGTGAAATTACTACACTGCCCTTGGAATCTTTGAGATGAGTGCTGGGATCATGTGGCTCCAATTTTTATCCATATCATTAGCCCCTCACTCCTAAAGGTTGGGATTCATGACCTTGAGTATTTTGTTCTTCTTCGTACTAAAAGTAGTCGTATAGGATATTCAGGGATGCTTGGAGCCTTGCTCGGATATTTCTGGAGCGGTAATTATTTTTTGGAATTATAAATTGATTTTTCAGAATTTACAATTATTTTAAAGAATTTCTAATTAACTTTTCTAAATTTATAATTAATTTTCGGAATTTTTAATTAACTTTCCTTAATTTATAAATATTTTTTGGAAATTAATTAAATTTATGAATTTATAATTATTTTATGGAATTATCAATCAAATAATCGAATGGCGCGAATCTTTAGGAGATCCGAGGGCCTCCATTGTGCTTCACGCCAAGGGTGCTCGAATGACAGACCGATCACCGAGCTAGGCGGGGTACGATTCGACTCGATAGGGATTGGCTCGAATCGATTAGACCGATTCAGAACGAAAATCTCGGCTCGGATCTGGCAGACTTCTCGGACGATAGGCTGAGCACCGAGCCTAAACAATTTTTATGCATTTCTTGCGAGTGGATCGAACGACAGGCCGAGCATGGAGCCTAAGCATTTTTTTGCGCCTTTGTTTCAAGGAGCTTGAATGACAGGTCGTGCACCGAGCCTAAGCAATTTGTGTGCATTTCTTGTGAGGGGCTCGATCGACAGGCGGAGCATCGGCCTAAGTATTTTTTGCGCATTTCTTACGTGGGGATCGAGCGACAAACCAAGCACTGAGCCTAAGCCATTTTTGTTATTTTCTTGCGAGGGTCTCGAAGGACAGGCCGAGCACTGAGCCTACCACCTTCGACAACGGTGAAAGGTGTTTGGATGGTAGGAATTCGGAATAACAAACCCTCGAACTTAAGAAATCTTTCACGCTTGGTCTTCCTTGCCTCTTGGCTTCCACCATTGGATGGGTCGACATGTGGGTAGTGGAGATTGTGCCACGTGATTTTTACAGTTATCGAGGTGTCTTCGTTACCTTTTGATTTCCATTTTATAGGGAGACATGTTTGGGGCACAAATTGTATCACGTCATCATCTCTATTATCAAGTCATCTTTCATGATTCTTCTTTACATTCGCTCTGTAAAATCCCCCACACCCTTCTCATTTCTCACCCTACTCTTCATTTCTCTATCAGAGTTTCTCTCTCCTCATCGCTCTTTCTCACTAGATCTTTGATTATGAAGAGTTCTTCGACTATTTTTTTTTGTAAATTAGTCATCACTTTCCCCAGGTAATTTTTATTTTAAGATAATTTCTAGTAATCAGTCCTGTGACTTAGCCTCTACGTCCGGCCGATAAGTAGACAGTGAGGCCAAGGTGATGTTCTCCGTGTATTTGAAGGGGGGGATTGAAGCAGTGTCCTCGGATGAAAAGGGGGGTGAGGCTGAGATGCTACATTCTGATGGGGAGGATGAAGTCCAAGTATACCCCGTGACTCCTCCTAAAAGCTCCAAGGATTAAGGAAAAAAATTAAGTTAGTCTTTTTAAAAGAGAACTCGAAAATAAAGGAGGAACACATTGAGTATGTGAGGAAAAGCGGTTTACAGCACCCCCATCTTGAAGATTCGCTATTGGTTTAGATGTGCCTTGAAAATCTTTATGACTTTGTGAGATTCGGAACTCGGCCCCCTTCACCTGCGGGTAAGGATCTAATCGAAGCAGATCGTATCCAAAAATCCATCATTTTACTATTCGAAATGTCTTGTTCATTTTGAAGGATTATGAGTTATTTCTTCCTAGCCCGGGATCCGATCCACCACTATCCTTGCCCCTTTGTTTTGTATTTTCCCATTCCATGCATTTCATTTGGGCCTGTGTTTGCCAATCAATCCCTTTATAATGACGTGCTCGGTTCGAGGTAAGCCCAATGCAAATGATGATATAATTTGCAAGTGTACAAAATCGCAACAAGCAGTATAGTTTTAAAAGAAAAAAATGTCGAAACCACAAGGACTAATTATTTTATTGAGTACCAAAATTCACTAAATTAAATACTTTTTGAAAAATCAAAATTTTAATATAAATAACAACTAAACTAAATTAAACTAAAGGAAAAGCTAATCTAATTAAGAATAATGAAAATCTGATATTTTGTTATTTGTTAATAGCAAAGCTAGTTCTAGGTCTTTTGATTTTACCAAGTTAATCCCACAAAATTCATAATTCCATATAGCAAAACATTCTACTTTTCAAGTTGTAGACCAAAATTTCATATTTATTCAATGTTTTCTCTCGAACAATACCAAAAATATCTCCAACTAACAGTTTGTCATATTTCTATAAACATTTTATTAATTTAAAATTCATTAATTTCTATGGATTTCTTTATAGTTACATTAATCACCGTAAATCATCTCTAATTTCGCTCAATTAATGTTGTTTAATTCTATAATTCTAAATCACAAGTTACCTCTCGGTCTTCCAAACAATTGTTTGCTAAACAATTGTAAGTATTAAGAACAAAAGTTAAATACACATCATAAAAAAATAGACGAATCAAATAACATGAAATTAGAATTGTGTTGTCTAAACTAGGCTACATCGAAGCCCTAGAAAAATAAATTTAATTCATGGTGATTTTGCAACCAACAAACATATTTTTTGATTGCATAATAATAAAATTTAGAATAGAGAAGAAAGAACTTGATTGTTGTATGAAGCTAAAATTGAAGAGCCTCGGAATCCGCGCATAGTGCAACTCTTCTTCTTTTCTTTTCTTTTCTTTTCTTCTTCCTCGATTTCTGTGCAGCCCACTTCTTCGATACTCTTTTAATCTTTATTTTTTTTCCTTTTTCTTTTCTTCCTTCCTTTTTCCTTGGGAAACTTGCAGCCTATCTTTATTCTTTTTTCTTTCCTGTGCTTCCAGCCGCTGCTCCCCTTTCTTGGTTTCTGTGCACCTGCTTGTTATATAGATTGAACAAAAAGAGTTAGTTGATTGGATTTAATATAAATTAATTTGTTAGCAAGTTTTGGAGTTAGTGAGTTATGGGAGTAGACATAGGAACGAGTTGGACTCTGAACTTACTGTTTTTGCATTAGCGAGTTGTGGGAGCAACTTTTGGGATGAGCTAGACTCCGAATTTGCTATTTTTGAGTTAAAGAGTTGTGGGAGCAGCTCTATAGATGAGTTGGATTTCGAACTTGTTGTTTTTGAGTTAGCGAGTTGTGGGAGCAGCTCTTGGGATGAGCTGAACTCCGAACATGCAGTTTTTGAGTTACCGAGTTATGGGAGAAACTCTAGGGACGAGTTGCTCTCTGATCTTGTAGTTTTTGAGTTTGTGGGAGCAACTTTAGAGACAAGCTGGACTCTGAACTTACAGTTTTTGAGTTACCAAGTTATGGGAGAAACTCCAGGGACGAGCTGCTCTCCGAACTTGTAGTTTTTGAGTTTGTGGGAGCAACTCTAGAGACAAGCTGGACTCTGAACTTAACAGTTTTTGAGTTACCGAGTTGTGGGAGTAGCTCTAGAGATGAGCTGGGCTCCTAACTTGTTGTATTTTAGTTAGTAAGTTGTGGGAGCAGCTATAGAGACGAGCTGGACACCGAACTTGCTATTTTGAAGTTAGTGATTTGTAGGAGTACCTATAGGGATCAGCTACACTCTGAACTTGCTATTTTATAGTTTGCGGTTTGTGGGAACAGCTCTAGGGATGTGCTAGACTTCGAATATACTTTTTTTTTGTGATAGAGATTTTTTGGAGTAGCTCTTGGGACGAGTTGGACACCGAACTTGTTGTTGTTGAGTTAGCAAGTTGTGAGAGCATCTCTAGGGACAAGCTGGACTCTGAACTTGCTATTTTTGAGTTAATGAGTTGTTGGTGTTTCTTGGGAGAGGAGTTAAGCACCGAACTCATTGATTTTAATTAATGAGTGGTTGATATAACTTGGGAGATGAGCTGAGCACTGAACTCATCATTTTGAGTTAATAAATTGTTGCTGTAGTTCGGAAGAGGAGCTGAGCACCGAACTCATTGTTCACCACTAGGAGGTAGTACAACAATTTACGAAAAAATGTTTAAATTTGTTGAAAACCCAATCTAAGTAGTTGCCATGGTGGTTAGATTTTCTTGCATGAACTGACCATTAGAAAGATTGGTCTAATTACAAATCGAATGCTCTACTTCCGGGTCCTTGATATTTCCTTACCCCTGGTCCTCAAATCGGTAAGATTCAAGGCATATGACTTTGGAGACCTTGTAACAAGTTGTTGTCAGACTTGGTGAGAAAGGGCTTTAGCTAACTCGAGAATATTCGGATTGGTTTCCTTGCGAGAACGGGATTTCTTCTAATCATGAACAGGTTCAACATCGCCAATGTATCTCCAACGATAACTTGGAGGTGATGAAGCACCTCATCTTCTCGCTCCCCAGATTGAGTAGGTCCGCAGGATTCTTCTTGTTGCACTGTTGTGGGGTGTGAGTCGCTCGCCTCGTGGCTCCTGTTTGGGGCACCTTGGAGGGCCATAAGGACCTGGTCAGCGAAGTTGCAGAACTTTTCCCGGGTGAAGGACACCTCCTCTTCTCTGTTGTTCCTAGGAGCTCATCCACTGACTGGAATCAAGCTCATCTCGCACCTTCATGCCCGGGATGAGGGGGCCAGATGGGACTTCTATCCGGGGTGAGGAACTCTTTTGGCTCCTACGGAGTTTTGAGCGGGAAGCACCCTCTCGATGCTCTTTTCATCTAAGTGCTGGCGGAGGTCCAAGTCGGGCGTTGATGACCTTACGGAGGCTTGACCGCACAAAATGTGTCGAGGAGGGGGTGGATATAAGGATTGAACCCCAGTTCTCGTCCGAGTGGGATTCAGAATGATGGTGTTGGGAACCCACTGATGCAACCCTGATAGGAGGAGGCTACGATGGTGGAGGAGGATCCCCCTATCAGCTGGTGGTAGCCGCCACTTGCTTTCTTCCATGATGCATGGATAGATGTGGTGGATAGATCTGATCGGTGATGCATTAATTTTGTTGCAGCTAATTTTGGAGTGGGAGCAATCAGATTATGAGTTCTTTTATTGAGGGAGAAAGCACTGATCTGGACTGTTGATCGTGATCTGGATCTGTATTTGGATGACTGGAAAAGCTTGTATCTGAATATTGGTTGCTGGAAATGTCTAGATCTAAATCTGGACTGTAAGAAATATCTAGAAATTTGCAAAATTCTCTCACCGAAGGTGGCTTCTGCATAACACTCTCCAACGCTCAAGCCAGTAAACCAGAATAATGATTAGAGTATTTTAGAGGAGAAATATTGTAAACTTTTGACTGATGGAGGTGGAGGGTATTTATTGGCTATGAATCAGTTTTAGAAAATATACCGGAAAATGTATCTTTTTCATATTCGGATAGAGATTTCCTTGGTAAAAGGATAGAATTAGGGGGGTTTTACAGACAACTATCATTACCTTGAAATCGCTCGTTCTTAGGTTGTAAGTAAGTCATAATTTTGCATCTAGTTGAGCTTATTTTAAATTAGTGTACTACACCTGGAAGCTTTGAAATGGGTGTTGGAATCATGTGGCTCTGATTTTTACCCATATTAGTTTTCAATCTTTGAAAGTATCTAATGCCTCATCGATTATTCAAAATAGTTTAGAGAACTCATAAAATTATATAGAATCTCAAAAAATGCAAGAGAATTGGAAGCAACTTATGAATATCATTCCTACCGTAATTATTGAATCTTCATTATCATCCTCAAATAAGTAGATGGTTTAGCCAAACCATAATGTTACGCAATTGAATATTACTGAAACTGGACCATAATGTTAAACAATTGAATATTACTAAAGCTGCTTTTGGGGGGGGGGGGTCCGGAGTAGGGATGGGGGTGGGTATGAGAAGAGCCATGAGATTTTGTGAGATTGAGAAAGTGAGAGGGAAAGATATTGTATTTAAGGAAAATTTTGCCGTACTGACCCACTTTTTGAAAATATTTAGCGCTCCGAGCCACTTTCGAAAACAATTAGCGATTTGCCCCTGTTTAGGACACGTCAGCATAAACCGTTATTGGAAATAACGGCATAGGTTATTTAAATGCTGTTATTTTCAGTAACGGCATCTATTTTACATTTTTTTTCCATGCCATTATTTGGAATAACGGCATCAGTATATTTCAATTACAAGTGTGAATCTTCTAACTTTAAAAAATTCTAAGTGTTTAAAAAACTTATAAAAAATGTCGTTATCCCCAATAACGACATTCGAATGATTGATACCGTTATTGGAGATAACGACATCAGTTATATATAAATGAAATCTTGCCGTTGTTTGGAAACAGAGAGAATGAATAATAAGTCAATTTTTTTTAAAAAAAATTTATATCTGATGGAATAACGGCTTCAGTTATAATTTTTTTTATAATTAACTTATTCGTTAGAGAGGATGAATAATAAGTTACTTTTTTATTAAAAAAAATTATAACTGATGCCTTTATTTCAAATAACGACATCAGTATTGAGAATGTCGTTATTTGAAATAACGACATCTGTTATAAGGTTTTCACACTTGCAATTTTTTCTCTAAATGGAGACTAGAAGCTGTCGAAAAATAGAATAATCTATGCCGTTACTCCAAATAACGGCATGACACTTTTTTTAAATATAGATGCCATTATTGAAAATAACGGCACGTAAATAACCTATGCCGTTATTTTCAATAACGGTTTATGCTAACGTGTCCTAAACAGGGGCAGATCACTAATTGTTTTCGGAAGTGGGTCGAAGCGCCAAATATTTTCAAAAAGTGGGTCAGCAAGGCAAAATTTTCGTATTTGAGGGATTTGAGTTTTTATTTTGTTTTGATTTTTTTAATAAAATCGTGTGTAGTGCACGTGTTAGTTAAATATGAATCTCTACTTTTCCTCTCCTTTCTCTATTTCAAAATAGAGAATTGAGAGAAGAGGTAGACTCTCTCTTCTATTAGTATAAGATGTAGATATAGATATAATATCTTTGTTTAGGAAATCAGTTATCTCTAATCTCTAATATTTTAATGGGAGAGTTGGGGTTGTGTAACCAAACAAACACGTGTATTATGAACAAACAAAAATGTGCAAGGTACGTGCATAACTAATATAAATGAGATATTAGGTTCGATGCTAAACAACGGCAAAATTTTTACTTTTAAAAATATATCTTTATAAAGACATGCATCGCATGTGTAAATTACTAGTGGAATATAATTAGAAGAGTGATGGGATATGCAAAAGAAAATAATATTAATGAGAATGTAACAATTCAGTTATAATTTCACTTCATGTCTTGTTGAATATTTACAGCGTGAAAGTGGAAAACGTGCATGCTACAAGCAGAATGAGTTTCAGCGCTCTGTGCTTGCCAGTTAGGGTGTCAAAAAATACCATATTACCATACCATACCGTACCATACCATTACCATACCATATATTACCGAAATCTTGGTAATACCATACTGAAATCTCGGTATTGTACCATACCGAAATTATATGGTATGGTATTGGTACCCAATACTGATACCATGGTATACCGTACCATACCAAGTAATTAATATATATTTAATTTAATTTTTATATTTAAAAACTCATGCCCAGACTTAGCTCTAGGCCCATTTTTCTTATTTTCTTTTTCAATTTTTCACCCCAGTTATACTAGTACTTCAACTATTCTTCTATTTTTCCTTCTTCCTTTTTTTCTTTTTTTGAATCTAGGGCATACGCACTGATTGACCTACGCACTACGCTGCCGAAGCACCACGCTGTCGCGACGCCGCCTACCTTCTTCAGCCCCATCGGTACGGTATTTTTGGAAGATTTTATTGACAAATTAGGAAACATTAGAGTTTAGTTGGTGTATTAAGATAAGATCCATCTTCTTATTGTTCTTGTTGGGTTTTCTTGAGATCTTGGGTATTATTATTCACAAGTAATTAGGAATTTAGAATGTAAAAGATCTTCTGATTTGATTTATCAAATTAATTTTTGTATTTTTTTAGAAGTTAATATAGGTGAAATCTTATTTATGTATTATATTTGTATTATAATCCTGAAATTAATTTATATATGAATCTTCTAAATGAGATACATACTGGAAAAAAAAGGAGTAGAACAATACAAAGAAATGAAATAACCATCAAATATCATGAATGTTATGAACGGAAAATAACAATACTGTTGTCATTCTTTATATATGAATCTTCTTAACTTCGGGAATTGTTGTCATTCTTTCTCTGTATGTTGAAGCTATCCAATTATATCTAATTAAGCATATTGCAGAATGTTGAATCTAATAGAGTAGCATATTAAATCAATCATATTGTAGAATGTTGAAACTAATTGTCATACAATAAAGATATATTATATTGAAACTTATACATCTCTGAATTGTACAACAATAAAGTCTACAACCCTGATTTGTTGTTTGGCCTGGGTGGATTAAGGAACTTCTTCATATATATATATATATATATATATATATATATATATATATATATATTTATGTTGGAACTTCTTCATATATATATTTATGTTGAGCTTATTTATCCTTCATTTGCCATTTATATGAATGTTATTTTTTTAAGCTAATTGATGTCCGGTAGTACCATGGTATTACCAATACCGTACCAATATTTCAGTAGTACCGAACTCGGTAATATCAAAATCTTGGCACGGTAATGGTAGAGAAATTTGTATACTAAGTATTCCAGTACGGTAGACGGTAGAGTAATGATAATACGGTACGGTACGGTACGGTATACCAGCCCTACTTGTCAGCATGGCAAAGATGAAAAGTGCATTTCGTAAGTTAGTTTTGCATCTCATAAACGGTTTGGCAATGTCAGCCAGTCAGTCCTGTTAAAGAAGGCGGATATCAGTCCCCCGCACCGTATCTGATCCACTTCTCCCGAGTCCTTAAAGGCAGATACAACTCTAAATAGAGAGAAATGTCAGACAGGATGCAACCACCGTGTATTGGTTTGATTGTCAATAGTAAACCAATCGTAGATAAGCCTTATATCCATCAAGATCGATGTCAAGAATGATCCAGTGGAATATTCTTCCAACCGTCTGGATTGACTAAATTTTGATCGATTAATTAGTAGTCGGAAGGAAAATGTGACCCTTGAAAACTTACAAAATTAATTTTTTTAAGTCAAAGATGCGACTAAATGC
Organism: Hemerocallis citrina; assembly: GCA_017893485.1. NCBI lineage: Eukaryota > Viridiplantae > Streptophyta > Magnoliopsida > Asparagales > Asphodelaceae > Hemerocallis > Hemerocallis citrina. Next base: position 433,755,221 of record CM030358.1, on the reverse strand, counting down.
CAGCTTTTGCCGAATTACAGAGTTTCTATACAATATACTCATCTCTAATAATCTCTTATGAGGTTTGTTTTTTGGGGTGTGGATGCACCAGGTGTGAGTTCTTCTCGATTTGTATTTTTGCAGAACCTTGCGTGCGGTCGGTAGCCCTGATCCTCAGCTGGAGGAACGGCTCGGGAGTAGGCGGGAGTGAGGTGGAGATTGGATGCTCGGCTCGGTCTTGGAGGTTCAGATCCGGAGTCTCGTGTACCTGCACACGGTATAGAAACACCGAGGTTGGGCCCGGTGGCAGACCCTCCGACGATCTAGTCAGCTACTGGAAGAGAGTAACAGTAACTAGGATTTTTGAAGGAAAAGATTGATTACCTTGGCAAGGGCTAGATGGTCTGGTATTTATAGGAGAAGCCAACCGGGTCTAGACCCATTTGGGGCCGGGTCTGGACCCGGTTACCCGTGGACCTGACGTGGCAGAAGCCCAAGCGGTATAGGGCTGACGTGGCGTGGACCTGGGTGGTTTCCAAGCTGACGTGGCGGAAACCTGGGTGGTTTCCAAGCTGACGTGGCAGACCCGGATGATCCGGCGGTGCACGCTCTTTGAGGAAATCCTGTGGCCCAGGAGGGGCCACGTTATCTGACCCATATCAGGAGCCCCCCACTCTTAGAGGGCTGGGTGATCCAACCGTGTAAGAGTGGTCCTTTGCCTCTATAGGAAGAGCAGGGTGGTGCGTATGGCGAGGAATGGGATCGGTATCTTCCAGAAGAGGCCAGGGGGATAGGGTGACGGGATTCCTTATTGGAGTCATGTGGAGTGCCGGGTGTAGAAAGGTCGGAGCTCGAATTGCCGAGCGTCGAGGGTCTGTAGACGAGCCCCTCACTGGTTAGAAAAGCGAAGGGACGTCGAGATCTGTCGAGTTGGGGCTTCGACGAGCCGAGCATAGAGGGTCGGTAGACGAGCCCCTCGCTGGTTGGAAAAGCGAGGGGATGTCGAGATCTGTCGAGTTGGGGTTTCGGCGAGCCGAGCATCGAGGGTCGGAAGACGAGCCCCTCACTGGTTGGAAAAGCGAGGGGACGTCGAGATCTGTCGAGTTGGGGCTTCTGCGAGCCGAGCGTAGAGGGTCGGTAGATGAGTCCCTCACTAGTTGGAAAAGCAAGGGGACGTCGAAATCTGTTGAAAAGAGACGGAGTTTTGGGGCATGCGGTGTCATCCGAGCTCCGAGCTCTTTGTGAATGAGGGAAGGAGTTTTGGGGCTCGCGGTGTAATCCGAGCTCCGAGCCTCCCGTGAATGAGGGAGGACTTTGGGGCTCGCGGTTTCATCCGAGCTCCGAGCCTCCTGTGAATCAGGGAGGACTTTGGGGCTCGCGGTGTCATCCGGGCTCTGAGCGCCTTGTGAATAGAGGAGGAGCTTGGCGCTTGTGTTGTCATCCGAGCTCCGAGCCCCCCAAAACATGCTGGGGCTTTTGGAGTGGTTTGTCATTGGTGGAGCGGTGCATTGGTAATGGCAGCCGAATGGAATCTAATGATTTCATTTCATTTGATGCTTCGGGTGTAGGATCCTGCGGCTCGTTTGTGACCTCCGAGCTCCAAGCCTCCTGTGAAATGGTGGAGTTTGGGTCTCGCGCTACCATCTGAGCTCTGACTCTCCTGTGGAATGGAGGAGGAGTTTGGGGCTCGCGGTGCCATCTGAGCTCCGACCCTCCTGTGTGGAGGAGGAGTTTGGGGCTCGTGGTGCCATCCGAGCTCCGACCCTCATGTGGAATGGAGGAGGAGTTTGGGGCTCCCGATGCCATCTGAACACCGACTCTCCTGTGTAATGGAGGAGGAGTTTGGGGCTCGCAGTGCGATCCGAGCTCCAACCCTCCTGTGGAAGGAGTTTGGGGCTCGCGGTGCCATCCGAGCTCCGACCCTCCCGTGGAATGGAGGAGGAGTTTGGGGCTCGCGGTGCCATCCGAGCTTCGGCCCTCCTGTGGAATGGGGGAGGATTTTGGGGCTCGCGGTGTCATCCGATCTCCGACCCTCCTGTGGAATGGAGGAGGTGTTTGGGGCTCACGGTTCCATCCGAGCTCTGACCCTCCTATGAAAGAGAAGAGGAGTTGGGGCTCGAGGTGCTATCCGAGCTCCGAATTTCCTGACTTGTTGGAAAAGACATTGTGTGGATAGTAGGCCTGGGGGGGCATTAGGGTAATTTTGTGCCAACTGCTGACGTCATGTGCGCAAGAATCGAAGCGACTCTAGATCCTAGTGGCCGTTAGATCTTGATGATTAAGATCCAATGGCTAGATCTTTTTGCGAAAATCAAGGAGTTGCTTTCCCTGTTATAAATCCCCCCCCCCCCTCCTCACTTTTCTTTCCTTCATTTCTTTACGTGCATTTTTCAACTTTCAAGAACAGGGTGTTTATTGCCGTCGGCGGCCTTTTTCCAGTGATTATATGGTTAATATTTCAGGTTAGTATCTCTTACTCATAATGTCGCGCTCTCAGTCCGGCTCCGAGGCAAGCCCGTCAGGCCGTTCTGTGATGGAAGCTGAGTCAGAGACATCTAGGCCCTTGGGCAACTATGGGATTAAGGAGGAGGTATTGTCAGATCCAGGGTCGGACGGCGGGGATGATGTGGTCTTCGTTGTGTCACCATTGAGGTCCCGTAAGCCGGGGAAGGAGCCTGCGGATGAGAAAGAGGTCGATGAAGAAGGGTATGATCCCGAGGGAGAAGGGGACGTTGAAGATGAGGGTGATGAGGAGGAGCAGGATTCTGAGGGAGAGGGAGCCGTTAATGATGAGGGTGATGAGGAGGAGCAGGATTCCGAGGGAGAGGGTGTCATTGAGGGAGAGGAGGACTTCGAGGGGAATCAGGGGGAGCCTGATCGGAACGTGGGGGAGGCCAATGCTCGAGGAGGTGCGGGCGAAGGCACCACAGGAGGCATAGCCGGGGGCGAGGGTGATCTCCCCCCTCTGCTACCTTTGTCGACGCCGTCTCCAGAGAGGAAGGCTCGTCCTCGCAGGAAGAAGAGAAGGTTGAGCCTTCCGGATAGCCCCCCTCCACCGGAAAAATATGCCCCTAGACCGGGGTTCGAATTTTTTCCGGTCTCATTCAAAAATCCAGGGTCGATCAGGATGTATCCTGACGACGTTAAAGACTTCGATCCTCTTCCTTCGGTTCTGGGCGACGAGAGTAGGGTGAAGATCAGAATGGATGGTATTCCATGTGTCTTGAAGGCGAACTACCTTCATATCTTCAGGGTGGCCTACTTCATTCCTTAGGAGTTCGAGGTTCTGATTCCGAGCCCCGGTATTCGCCCAACTACTGCCCTCGCACCGGGTTATTATATTTTTTCCGAGGACGCCTTCATCTCAGGACTAAGGCTGCTACTGCACCCTTTCGTTAAGCGGGTCTTGAACTGGGCGAAGCTATGCCCGATGCAATACGGCCGCAACTCTTGGAAGCACTTGCTCTCCTTTATCTTGAAGTGCCAAGAGAAGGGGGGTCGAGCCGAGGCTGACGTACTTCCATGCCATCTTGGGAATTAGTTCGTTGGGCGATGCGGAGGGGATCTTCTACCTCTTGCCTCGGCCTCATAAGAAGGTGATGTACGGCCATCCGGACTCCATCAAAGGGTGGTAAGAGAAGTATTTCATAGTCCGGAGCGAGGAGTCTTGGGGGATTCCCTGGAACTTCTTCAAGCCGAACCACAAGCCTCCGAAGCGTAGCGAGCTAACGGAGAAAAAGTGGCCGAAGGTGGGGAAGATTGTGAGTGGGCACAGCATAGCGTGGCATCAAGTGATGGAGATGCACCTGGCCCGAGCCGGACTGAGCCCAGCCGACCCTAGTATATTTTTGTTCCAAATTTATATCTTTCTGCCTTCGTGTTAACGTTAGCTTCTCTTCTATTTTGCAGAGGCCAACCAGATTGACGACATGCGTGCCTTGTTGGCGGCTGCCGCCAAGAGGAGGACGAAGAAGGAGAAGAAGGCAGAGTAGGATAAGGTGGCTGCTCAGGGCGTGGTGTCCGGCAAGGGACTGACCTCGGCAGCCGTGGAGCCGGCCCCGAAGAGAACAAAGAAGCAGCACCACCACACACCGAGGGCATCTCGGGAGGAGGGGGGAAGCTAGGCGAGCAAGAGTACTTCCGAGGCCCCGGAGTCGAGGCTTCCCCCAACTCGGCCTACCGCCGAGCAGATGGTGGGACGATAGGGACTTCGGCCGCACGCTCCTGATTGGTCGGTCGTCGCAGGGGACTCCCTACTTGAGGGTCCCGTGGCCATTGATGTGGTCAGGAACATCGCCACCGAGTGAGATCGGATGGTGCTGGCAGTGCAGACATCTGAGCAGGCCTTCATGCAGTGGTCTCAAGCGCAGATCTCGGTGAGTGTTAGTGACTTTGTATTGATTATAGATTCTAGGATTCATCTGACTTCATCTTCCTCGGACAGGCGATGCTTCACGGGCAGCACTTTCAGAAGTGCTTGAAGAAGGAGATCCTCATCGAGAGGAGGAACGCGGAGAAGTACCTCCACAAATTGAACAAGGCGATGGACGAGCTAAAGGAGGCTCAGAGTATGGAGGTCGTCCATGAGGTCCAGATGACCTCAATCTTCAACCACCACAAGAAGGACGTAGATCGCCTTAAGGAGAAGATTCAGGAAGAAGCGGATAAGGGGCGGAAGGCCCTCGAGCAGGTGGAGATCACCATGGCGGATGTCCTGATCCTGGCGCAGGACGAGAACTACGACCGGGCCATGGAGCATTTTCGAATGATCTATCCGGACCAGAGGGTCGACCATCTTCACTATAGCTGGCAGCCGGATCTTCCTATAACACCCGACGGCGAGGAGATGGGAGATCCTCGTCAAGAGGAAGTCGGGGGGTGATCCGGCTGACGAAGAGGTGCCACCCCCCCCCCCCCCAAGCTTAGTTTAGGTCTTTTTTCTTTTTTGATTTTTGTAAATGCCCTGCGTGGATTGGCCACCACATTTTGTAGCGCAAAGATTTTGAAACTAATGAAAGATGATTTTTGGCCGATGCTCCATGACTTTAGTCTCTTTTTTGACTCATTGTTTCTCTGTCTTTTTGATAGAGGGTCTCGGGTGCTGACCCCATATCCGCCGAGGACCCCTTGATCCGAGCTGGGCCGGAGGACAAGGAGACGGCTTTGTCTTGCCAACGAAAACAGGCTCGAGATCGAGCGGCCGCAGTGAATTATTTCATGAATAAGTCTAGGGAGCTCGGCTTGGAGGTCGCTCGTCTGAGGAAAGCCATAGTCGACCGGGACTGGTGGGTAATCGAGACGGACTGGTCGATCTCGGACGCCTCCAGCGGGCGTTCGGCCGGCCTGGGAGTCTTTTCTTCGTGAGGCCGTGGTTAAGAAAGAGCTGGAGATCCGCAGGTTGAAGCTAGTTCTAGGTGCCGGTTTGATCGAGGGGGCGAGCAATTCGGTATTAGGACCATCTCCGACTTTTTTATTGGAGGGGGCCCAACCTGATGATGCCGAAAGCTTGGTGGCGAGGGAACCTTTCCCGATCGGGCTGACCGAGCGAGAGAGGGAACCCGAAGGAAGCGTCGACTTTGAGTTTTAAGCCGAGTACGAGTGATTTGTAAGCTTTTCATTGTATTTGTGCAGCCGTTACGGGCGTGCGATGAGTAATAATAAAAACAGACTCCCGACTTCTTTAACCCTGAGAATTTCATTGAGTGGGGGTTGACGCCGGGCTAGGCCTTAGAAAAAGGGGTCGCCGCCGAGGCGGAAAGGCCACATATTGACTTTGCGCAGGCGATGCACAATCCATGGCATTTTGCCTCTCGATGAGCATTAATGGCGATGTTTTGCCTTCCGATAGGCATTAATGGCGATGTTTCGCCTTCCGCCATTTGGGCTTCTCAGACGCAATAACTGCGCTTCTCAGGGGGCTATATAACCCTCCTCCGCTCCTTGTTGGTGGTCAGGTATTAAGATTGGTTGTTCTGCCCTTCAATTTAGGTGCCTACCGAAAGCGGGCGCCCCAAAATTAGAACTTCGGTCTGAGGGCTCCGGATTGGTGGTGCACCAATCACCCTCTAACAATTCGGGGTTTTGGCCTCGAGGGACGTACGACCCCGGGTCGTTCGTTGGTGAGTGGTGGGCCGATCAATCGATTCGAAGACTCGGAGGATCGGAGGATCGGAGAGAGCTTTGGGACGGTGGCTCCCCCTGCCGCCCTTGAACAATTCGGGATTTCGACCTTTGAAGGCTGCAAACCCCGAGTTGCTCGCGGGTGAGAGGAGGGTCAAACAACGGCTCGAAGCTCTGGGTATTTGCCGAAGGCGGGCGCCCTAAACCTTAATGAAAACTTTGCTAAAGTGGTCGTGGCGGAAGGTCGTCGATGAGCGTATTGGTCGAGTGACTTTGAAGAAAGCCACAGCCTTGCTTGGGGTCGACGACGAGCCCCCATTCTTGTTCTCAAGAAGACGGTACGGGTGTAGCTGGCGGTTGCCACCATGGGCATAGGTTAGACTTGAAAAAGCTCAAACCGTGCTAGGGGCAGATGTCGAGCCCCCACACCGGGGAGAAAGCCAGTAGTGAGCATGGCTGAAGGTCGTCGCCGAGCGTAATGGTCGACTGGCTTCGAAGAAAGCCTTGGCCTTGCTCGGGGTCGATGACGAGCCCCTACACTTGTTCTCAGGAAGACAGTACGGGTGTAGCTGGCGGTTGCCGCCTTGTGCATAGGTTGATGGGCTTGAAGAAGCCAAAACCATGCTAGGGGCAGATACCGAGCCCCCACACCGGGGAGAAAGCCGGTAATGGGAGTGGCTGAAGGTCATCGCTGAGCGTAACGGTCGAGTGGCTTTGAAGAAAGCCTCGACCTTGCTCGGGATCGACAACGAGCCCCCACACTTGTTCATAGGAAGACGATACGGGTGTAGCTGGCGGTTGCCGCATTGTGCATAGGTTGATCGGCTTGAAGAAGCCCAAACCATGCTAGGGGCAGATGCCGAGCCCCCACACAGGAGAGAAAGCCAGTAATGGGCATGGCTGAAGGTCGTCGCTGAGCGTAATGGTCGACTAGCTTTGAAGAAAGCCTCGGCCTTGCTCGGGGTCGATGATGAGCCCCCACACTTGTTCTCAGGAAGACGGTACGGGTGTAGCTGGCGGTTGCCGCCGTGCGCATAGGTTGGACTTGAAAAATCCCAAACCGTGCTAGGGGCAGATGCCGAGCCCCCACACTAGGGAGAAAACCAGTAGTGGGCATGGCTGAAGGTCGTCGCCGAGCGTAATGGTCGACTGGCTTTGAAGAAAGCCTTGGCCTTGCTCAGGGTCAACGACAAAGCCCCCACACTTGTTCTCAGGAAGACGGTATGGGTGTAGCTGTCGGTTGCCGCCTTGTGCATAGGGTGATGGGCTTGGAGAAGCCCAAACCATGCTAGGGGCAGATGCCGAGCCCTCACACTGGGGAGAAAGCCGGTAATAGGCGTGGCTGAAGGTCGTCGCTGAGCGTAACGGTCGACTGGCTTTGAAAAAAGCCTCGGCCTTGCTCGGGGTCGACGACGAGCCCCCATACTTGTTTTCAGGAAAACAGTACGGGTGTAGCTGGCAGTTGCCGCCTTGTGCATAGGTTGATGAGCTTGAAGAAACCCAAACCATGCTAGGAGCAGATGCCGAGCCCCTACACCGGGGAGAAAACCGGTAATGGGCGTGGTTGAAGGTCGTCGCCGAGCGTATCGGCCGAGTGGCTTTGAAGAAAGCCTCGGCCTTGCTCGGGGTCGACGGTGCGTGTATAGCTGAGTGCCGAGCCGTGAGCTTGTAAAGGGAGCTTTTCTAGCTTGCGGTGCTATTCGAGTGCTGAGCCCTAAGCTTGTAAGGAAAGCTTTTCTGGCTCGCGGTGCTATCCGAGCGCCGAGCCCTAAGCTTGTAAGGAAAGCATTTCTGGCTCGCGGTGCTATCCGGGTGTCGAGCCCTAAGCTTGTAAGGAAAGCTTTTCTGGCTCGTGGTGCTATCCGAGAGCCACGCCCTAAGCTTGTAAGGAAAGCTTTTCTGGCTCGCAGTGCTATCCGAGCACCGAGCCCGAGACTAACCCTCTACTTCTAGGAATTTGATGAGGTGCTCTGCGTTCCAAGGCCTTTTGATAGCCTTGTCCTCTGGATCGGTTAGGCAGTACGTGCCTGGGCATACGACCCCAGATACCTTGTATGGGCCCTCCCAGTTTGGAGCCAATTTTCTCTTTTGGCCGGGGTTGGATACCGCCAGCTTCCGGAGGACGAGATCTCCGAGCTTGATGTCAATGGGACGCACCTTTTTGTTGTAGAACCTTTCGATCCTCTATTGGTAGATGCTCCTTCTAATAGCGGACTTCTCCCTCGTCTATGAGGTCCAGGTCGGCTCATAGCTGTGCAGAGTTGCTTGCTTCATCGAAGGCCATGATCCGTGGTGATTGGATCCCGATCTCCAGGGAAATGACGGCCTCCGTGCCGTATGTCAGATTGAATGGCGATTCTCCCGTACGGATCCTCTTTGTGGTTCGGTAAGCCCAGAGAACGCTTGGAAGCTCATCGACCCATAATCCCTTAGAAGAGTTATTGAGTCGTTTCTTGAGACCGTCAAGGATTTGGCAGTTTGCATTTTTGGCCTGACCGTTTGACTGCGGGTGGCACACTGAAGAAAAATGCTGCTGAATCTCGAGATCATTGCAGAACCTTCGGAAATGTTTACCCGTGAACCGAGTCACATTGTCATTAATGAGCACATGTGGGATCTCGAACCGACAGACGATGTGTTTCCAGAAAAACTGTTAGGTCTGCTGCTCGGTGCTTGTGGCTAACGACTCAGCCTCAATCCACTTCGTGAAGTAATCGATTGCCACTATAAGAAACTTTCGTTGGCCCGTGGCCTTTGGAAATAGGCCTACCAGGTCCATCCCCCACATTGCAAAGGGGGTCGGACTGGTGATGTGTCTAATTTATATACAAATATTTGTACTCATTTACCAATTAAAATTGCTTGTTTTCGTTGATATTGTCTATAATTCATCATATTTCTATAAGATTTCATTTAATTAATAATTTTTGAAGAAATAATATTTTTGATGCAAAAAGTAAAGATTTGTGGAAAAAATCAACAAACAGAGTAAAATAATAGATTTATCAATTTTTATTGTTTTGTTGACTTAAAAGTGCGACAAATAAATTTTAAAATGATTTGTATACGCTAATATGATATAAAGTTAGTTTAATTAATTTTAAACTAATTTAATTTATTTTATTTAAAAAATCCTAATTTCAGGTATTATTTTGTGTATGCAGCAGCACGTGGTGGGCATAAAAGGAAGAAAAGAAAGAAAGAGAAATAAATAAAATTCAGGATTAAAAAGGAAGGAAATAAAGGAAGAGTGTGGACTTTTATGCAAAAAGTGCAAACCTTAAACTCCTCCCCGTTCTCTATAAATACAAACCAAAGGAGAGAGTACAAAGAAAGAGGTGACGGCTCATTCTTCAACAAATTAAATTAAAAAGTAAACAAAGAGAGAAGAGAGAGAGAAGAGGAAGTCACATATCTCTCTCTGTCTGGCTGAAGCAGGCGACCATGAGCTGACCAGGCGCGGAATCCAACGCGCACACCCGACAGCGACAGCACCCACACACGCCACGTGCGACTTGGGCTGTTTCTTTTTCTTTGAATGCTGACCTGACGACTTCTTCTGCTTCTTGAAGACGTGAAAGGTTCGGTTTGCAGCGCGTGGGACCCATGCTGACGTGGCGACTGGGTGACAGCCAGTCAGGCTTCGACGCAGACAGGGATCTGATGCGCTGCAGTGCTGACGTGGCGCCTCTGGTTTTGGGACACGCTGCCCGACAACGGCAGTGTGACAGACTGATGCGTTGATGTGACGGCGCGTGACAGCAACACTTTTGGCTCCGATTTTTGAGACAGAAAAGGGGTTTGAATTAAATTTTGTATTCTTTTGTATCTTTTCTTTTCTATATTTTTTGATGCAATCCCAAACAAATACGAACTGAATTTATTGTTCTAGAGGCTAAGGTGTAGCCGAGTTTTGTTGAACACAAATTTTAATTCCTTATTATTACTCTATTTTTCCTAGTTGTGTTTTAATTTTTATTATTTATGCGTACAACATGGTGGATAGACATTTGTATGATTTTTCAAATCATAAAGAGACCGAACAGGGTATTTGTGATTAATAAAGATTAACACCGTATATTGGAGGACGTGACCGTTAAGAAATCCAATTTCTCAATTAATAATTTGATGGATAGGCGAAGAATTAGTTGAGAATAATTTTTAGACTACGTGGATAGAGTGATTAATATCTTTAGGATTTTGGTCTATAATTGGGAAAGATAATATCTTTAATTCATAAGGAGTTATAATTTGTGTCTGTGATAAACGAGGTGAACCAAGAGCCCTAGAACTAATTTTACCATTAAACAAAGTACAAGAGCTTCATAGTTTCACAACCCTCTCCCTCTTCACCAATTTAGTTAGATTTAATTAGATTAATTTAATTTAGTTGTTTTATCCTTAATTAAATTCGATCTTCCAAATAGTGATTCATCTAGCGATATCGGTACTCAGTAAAATATCTAGTCCCTGTGGGTTCGACACTCTACTCACCTATCTATATTACTTGTGCGATTTTGTACACTTGCAAAAATTCAACATCAAGTTTTTGGCCCCGCTGCCGGGGAGTAGTTATTCTTTTATTGATATTGAAAATTGCTAGATTATTGCTAGTTTGGATTTTTGTAATTATTTTTGTTTTATTATTATTTTACATCTTTATTTTCTTTTGACTAACTTTTACTTTTATTTATTTTTCTTATTTTATTTTTTTTAGTTTTCTATTTTTTCTTTCTTTTTCGATACTTATATTTCAGGACATACACGCACATTATCATGGGAAACGATGAGAATAGGCCTTTGAAAGACTATGCTATGCCCTCTATTTATGAATCAAGCATAAAGAAGCCGGTTATTGAAGCTAACGATTTTGAGATTGAACCGGAGACTATTCTAATGATTCATCAAACTATTCAATTTTGGAGACTACCACACGAAGATCCTTATGCTCACATTTCAAATTTTCTAGAAATTTGTGATACTTTCAAACACAATGGAGTATCAGATGATGCAATTAGATTGAGACTCTTTCCTTTTTCACTACGAGATAAGGCGAAGTCTTGGCTACATTATCTACCACCAGGTTGTATTACTACTTGGGAGGGACTTGCACAAAAATTTCTAGCCAAGTATCTTCCTCCAGCAAAGACAGCAAAATTAAAGAATGATATTGTCACATTTATTCAATTTGAGACTGAGTCTTTGTATGATGCATGGGAAAGGTACAAAGAGTTATTAAGAAAGTGTCCTCATCATGAACTACCGAAATGGCTGCAAATGCAAACATTCTATAATGGTTTGGGAGTTACACATAGATCTATGGTTGACGCAGCAGCAGGTGGTGCACTTATGAGCAAAACTTACACAGCAGCCTATGATCTTTTAGAGGAGATGGCATCAAATCATTACCAGTAGTCTACAGAGAGAACGATGCCAAGAAAAGTGGCTGGAGTTTTTGAACTTGATCCTTTTTCTACTTTAAATACAAAAAATGATATTTTATCTAAACAAGTAGAAAATATGAATTTTAATGTTTTTCAATCTAATATGATTTGTGATCTTTGTGCAGGAAATCATTCAAGTTTAGATTGTCAAGTGGGGAACCCTTTTGCTCCATCAAATGCCGAAAATAAAAATTTTGTGTCAAATTTTCAAATGCAAAACAATAATTATGTAAACACATACAATCAAGGATGGAGAAACACCCCAAATTTTTTATGGAACAACAATCAAGAAGCAGTTATACCACCTCAAAATTTTCCACAGCAAGAAAAGAAGCTGACGCTTGAAGATATGTTTGAGCACTACATGCAAAGGGCAGAACAATACATACAAAAGATAGATTTGGCAATCCAAAATGTTGCAAATTCAACTTCGGTTTCCATTCACAATCTTGAGGTAAAAATTAATCAATTTTCAAATATTCTTAACGAAAAAACTGCAGGAACATTACCACACGAAACAGTTGTCAATCCCGAGGAGCATGTCGAGGCTATAACACTAGGAAGCGGGAGGACAATTGAGCAACCGCAAGAAGAAAATGGCGAACAGAATGTGGTTGAAAAGCAAAGTGAGATTGAACAAATTTTGGAGGAACAAATTCAGCATGAGCAAGTAATGTATGATGTTTTTAATTCCATAAAAATTCCTCCTGAAGAACAGTCATCTATTCAAGTAAGTGAAACTGATTTAATTGTGGGCGAGAAACATAAGGCTAAATTTGAAAAATCACCAATCGAAGTATGTCCAACAAATTCAACAACTTTTGAACCTGAAAAAGAAAATATTTTTGAACATGTTATGTATTTGGATGCTGCACCCTCTATTTATTCATTTTTGCAGCATAAATTCAAAGAGGTGGGGGAATCAAAGACATCATCATCACAAAGGAAACGCCTCAAATTGGAGCTTGAACCTGATCCACATCTGAAAAGGAAAATCAGAAAGGATGTTTTAATGTTGTTGGATCTTGGCGTTACATAACCATCTAACCCCCATGTCTGGCTGAAGACTTAAAACTTAGCGCTTCTTGGGAGGCAACCCATATTTTCTTTTATTGCATTTAGTTTTGATTTACCTTTTAGTTTATTATATTTTAATTTTTGATTTTGTCTTGTAGGATTGCATAAATTTTGGAAGTCACCGGGCGGAGCTGTTTTGAACACCTTCATTGATGGCTGTTTTTGAGCAGTATGGAGTCAGAATCTGGAAAAGTGATTCAAAGAGAAATTGTAGATAATTGTCTTAGCTTTCCAGCAAAAGAAAAAATCAGCCCATTTCGACATCTACAGCTCCAGATATTGCCAAAATACTGAACGCTGCGCGTGCAGAAATTTAAAGACGAATCAGGGAAGAAATTCTAAACTTTTTGCATTCTTTTTGTTTTTCTTTTTCTTTCCCATTGAGGAAAATGTGATATTCAAGTTTGGGGGGAAGGTTTACAAATTTATTATTCATTTTTAGAAAAGAAAAACAAAATTTTAGAACGATTTCAATTAAGCTCACCATTACACTTTTGAGTTTTTCATTGAGATGAGCATTGAAATAAATTTTTTTGGGATAAACAATTTTTTTTATAAAGCAATATTAAGCATACTTATTTACTTTAGGATTATTGAGTTTCAAAATTCCTTCCAAAATTGTGTGGGTCATGCTATTACACATAAAAGACAAATGTGATGTTTTTTTCTCGTGATTATTCCCTTTGATCTAGTCCTAAACAGAGTTTAAGTAAATAGAGTAATAATGAAAGAAAAAAATTGTTTATGAATAAAGTCAATCTACTCCAATATTTTGAGTTGCTTAGTAACTAGGGGTATTCATCACAAATGTCTACACTTACGTAGAACAGCAACTTGAAATATAAGTATGCAAAGCACTTTAAGTTTGTGACTTGTTGAGTAACCGTGTGAATTCATCACAAATGTTTTGCATTCTCGTCAAAAGGCAAGTGACAACTTAAAGAAGAGACTAAAAAAATAAAAAATAAAAAAAATAAAAAAAAAACTCTAGTTTGCTACTCGGTTTGTAGTAAAGAGAAGGGATAATCACAGATTAAGTTGTTGCATACTACAATTACATTAATTGCATGACAAATGTGATTGGGTTGGGAATTATGAATAAATAATTGCACTGGAGAAAGTGGGTATGCTTAGTTTTACTCTATTTGCAATTGTTTTTATTATTAATTAAAATTTTGATGCTTACATGATGAGATCTTTTAGTGTACACGTGCAAAAATTCAACATCAACTGGCCATGGAACGGAGGTTTTCTTGTGGAGCCCTCTTCACTAGGAAGAACCGTTGACAGGGGCCACACTTCTTCACCAGGGCTAGGGCGTCTTGAAACATCGTGGGCCAGTAGTACCCATGGTTCAAAGCCTTTCGCGCGAGCGAGCGGCTTCTCATATGGCACCCGCCGATTCCCTCATGTAGCTCCTTGAGGGCGTATTTTGCTTCATCGGGGGTCAGACAGCGGAGGTAGGGTCTTCCGTCCGTCGTTGTGTATGACCTCTTGTAGAGGGTCGCGTTAATCACGGCGAACCTTTCCGAACGGACCCTAACCCGCCTCACTTTGGCTCAGTCTTTGGGGAGCTCTCCCTTGATTAGAATTTTTTTGATATGAGTGGTCCGGTCGTCAGGAGGAGCTTCGTCTTCAATGCAGAGAGTCTCGAGGATGTCTGTACTCGGCTTTAGGAGAACTTCGATCAGGACGGTGCGATCGAGGCCTTCAAAGGAAAAGGAAGCCAACTTCGACAGAGCATCGGCCTGAGCGTTCTGCTCCCTGGGGATCCTTAAGACCGCCGACTCGTCGAAGGACGTCAATAGCCGTTGGACCGCAGCCAGGTACTTGATCATCCGGTCGTCACAGGCCTCGTACTCTCCGGTGATCTGGTTGACCACGAGTTGAGAGTCACTGAAGTTCTGATATGCCTAGCACCGGCCTGATGCGCCAGGGTGAGCCCGGCGATCATGGCCTCGTACTCAGCCTCGTTGTTAGAGGTCGGAAAGTTGAGGCGGAGGCAATATTGAAGGAAGAAACCATCGGGACCCCGCAGAATGATGTCCGCACCACTCCCCGCTTCTCAGGAGGAACCATCGACGTAAACTTCCCACGTCTAGTTGGCCTCCTTACTTTCAGGTTGCTCAGAGATGGTACATTCTGTGATGAATTCGGCGAGGGCCTGCCCTTTGATGGTTGTCCTTGGCTGGTTGCCGATGTCGTATTGACTGAGCTCGATCGACCATTTGACTAGTCGTCCCGAGCTCTCGGGCTTATAGAGCACGGCCTTCAGATGCTGGTCCGTGAGCACCTGGACTGAATGCGCCTGAAAGTAGGGACGGAGCTTCCGCGCCGCCATGATCAGGGCATATGCTACCTTCTCCATCCGGGAGTATCTGGTCTCGACGGGGAGCAGAACCTTGCTCACATAGTACAGAGGTTTTTGGACTCCTTCCTCTTCTCGAACGAGGATGGCGCTGAGCACGCTCTCCGAAGCCGAAAGGAAAAGCCACAGGGGCTCACCTGGTTCGGGCTTACTAAGGAGAGGAGGGTTGACGAGGTACTCCTTCAATTGGGCAAACGCCTCTTGCTGCTGAGTACCCCACTCGAATCCTCCGGTTCCGCACAGTGCCTTGAAGAATGGGAGGGACTTCTCTCCTGACTTGGAGAGGAAACGGCCGATGGCCGCCAGTCTTCCCATTATCCTCTGGACTTCTTTGATGTTTCTGGGAGGGACCATGTTTATTATGGCCTTGATTTTCTCTAGAGATTCTCCCAAAACTTTTTAACTCTTAAACATCAAGTTCGAAGTACAACTTTTTCCTAGAGCTGCTCACACACCTCTTTAAGTCTCAAAAACATCAAATTTGGGGTCCATCTCGTCTCCAAAGCCACTCCCACAAACTCACTAACTCATTGTAGTGGACGACAACACCAAGAAAGCAAGATTCAAGACAAATATACAAGGGGATCCTTAATCCATATCAAAATTTGATACAACTGTGACAACCAAGTGCATTAGATAACTTCGTAATCCATGCCTCAAGGTCGTCTTCTTCTTCTTATCTTCCAGCACTCATCAGTGTTATGGCCATGGTCTTCATGGAACCGACATCATCGGCCCTTATCCCCCCTCTTATTTGCTATGTTCATCTTAGGATGGGGCAGAGTAGTCCATCTCCCTAAATTACCATGAAGATTTTTGATATGTCGGTGTTAAGCAGGATGAACTTTTTGAAGCGAGGGACAGGATGTAATGCCCCGAATTCCAAATACATGTAATTTGTAGCACAACATGATCTTTTACTTCAATTCGTATAAATCTACAAGGAATTTAAAATTTTTTCATTACACATTATCTGTTACAAAAATACACAGCAGAAGATACAACAATAATATACAACTTTAACATTCAACAACTTTAATCTGGAAGTAATCATAAGTATCAATTCATCTTTATTCCTTTTGCTAATTGTTGTTGCTGATTTTGGTGTGGGAGCAAATAGATGAATTTGTGGACTCTTTTGGAAAAAATAAAGGCAAACCTGTTGACTTTCACCGGAATTTGACTGGTTTCTTGTCGCTGTCGTGAACCTATAAAAAGTTCGATAAACCGGGATGGATCCCTACGACGAACCCTCCGACGCTCTTGTTAGTAATCAGGAAGATTATGAAAGAGCTTTATGTGGAAAATGATTGATTACCTTGTTACGGTGGGAGGAGAGGGGTATTTATAGTTGCCTTAGGGACCCGTTTCGAGATAATGATTTATCTCTACTTCCTGGTGTTTATGGATAGAGTTTTACTCGTTTCATGATAAGAAGTGGTTAAAACCGCTCTTAGAGATAATCACGAATTTGAATTATTCTTTAAGTATCTGGGCCAGTTTGTAGCAGGTTGCTACCCATACCCAATAGGACAGATCCGTTCACGGGTTATTTGGCTTTGAAGAAAGACCCAGTTCCCATTTCAGACCCATTTGTGGTAGAAGTTACCGTTTTACCCCTGAGAGCTTTAAGATTCATGCCCGATTTGAACGGTCCCGATTTGGTTCTATTTTTAGCCATATCACAAGCCCCCCATTCCTGGAGACTGAGTTTTATAGTCTTTGAGGAGTAGTTCGCCCGTTTTAACGGCTTATAGAATTTTATTGGAGTTTTCGGGGGAGTTTGGATCTTGCTCGAGGTGTAATGGTGTTATTTTGAGTTTGTAAAATGCCCAAAATTATTCTCAGAATTTTCTAGATTTTTTGTGATTTTTCCAGATTTTTCTGAATTTTTTCCAATTTTTAATCTTTTTTTATGAATTTTTTATTCAATTTCCGAATTTAAATAATTAATTATCAAAAATTTTAATTAATTATTCTAATTTAATAATTATTATTTTCAGAATTTTTAAAATTATTTTCCGAATTAATAATTATTTTTAGAAAATTTTAATTATTTTTTTAGATTTTTAATTAATTATTCAGATTTTAAAAATAATTAATTCAATTAAATAAATAAATAAATAAATAAATAAATAAATAAATAAATAAATAAATAAATAATACCTAATGACGTGGTACAATCCCGTACGTTGATCACGATCAAGAGAGCGCGCATCGAGAGGAGACAAATTTTTCCCATTTCGACATCGGTGGCACGAGCGCTCGGATCGAGCTGCCGAAGTCCGGATTACTGACACGTGGCGCGGTCAACGTTGACCATTTTCTTTTTTTTTCCTTTTTTTTCTTTTTTTTTCGCTCTCTTTTCTTCTTCCCGACCTCTGCCTTCTTCTCTCTTCGTCTCAGCTGTCGTTTCTAGCTTTGTCGTCGTCCCCTCTTTGAGAGCTCGGTAGAGGGGCGCTCCTCGAAGGTGAGGCTCGTCGAGGGAACCGGAGTTTGGCACGGGGGCTGCGACCGAGTGGGCTCGGCAACGAGAAGAGCTCGCTGGCTTGGGTGATGGAGCTCAGCACGGGGCCTAACGACGGAGTGAGGGAGCTCTAGAAGTTGGAGCTAGACGTTTGGAGATCGACGACGGAGCAGACGAGATGAGGGGTTGCACTCGGCATGGAGAGATCTCGACAGAGCCATGGGAGATGGAGATCGAGCTTCGACGGAGCTTAGGGAGTGGAGCTCCGGAGTTAGAGGAGCGCTCGAGCTCGACGGAGCTCGGTAGCTAGTTGGAGGAGTTTTGCGGAGCTTTGTCGTCGTGGAGGATGGAGACATGGATGGAGCTCGGCAGTGGGGCGCGTCAGAGGTGATGAGCTAGGCCATGGTGGTAGAGAGTTCGGCATTGGAGAACTCGAGCTCGATGGAGCTTGGTGTTGAAGGAGCTCGACAAAGGAGTGAGCTCGGCAGGGTTAAGCTCGGTAGCATGAAGTTGGAGCTCGATGGCGAGGCTTGGAGTCGAGGTCGGAGCTCGGCTATGGGTTCAGCGAGGGGAGCTCGCGAAGGGGTGAGCTCGGTATTGGTAGTTGACGGGGCGGCGAGGAGCGAGTCTGAGCTCGACGTCGGAGTTGGGAAGCTCACGAGGAGTTTGGAAGGTGGCTAGGTCTAAGGTTGAAGGAGCTGGGTTTTTTTGGCGGGAAATTTGGAGAAGAAGAGGAGGGTTGACGGGTTTGGGCCTATGACGGGTCCAAACCCGACCCGTTAACCCCCTTTTTTTTCTACTTCCGACCTCTATTCTACTTTCTTTGGCGAATCTAATCCGTTGATCGTATTTGAGCATGAATTTTGAGGCAAATTTTTTCTCCAATTTGAGGGTCGGTGGCAAGAATGCTAGGATCGAGTTTCCGAACCCAGGAGAGGCTTCAGTGGCTTGACACGTGGCGGTCAATGGTTGACCGTTGGCTTTTTGATAAATTTTTCTCTCATTTCAGGGTCGGTGGCAAGAACACTCAGATCGAGTTTCCGAACTCATGAGAGACTTCGGCGGCTTGACACGTGGTGGTCAACGGTGGACCGTTGACTCAGTCAACGTTGATCGTTGACTTTTTGATAAATTTTTCTCTCATTTCAGGGACGGTGGCAAGAGTGCTCGGCAAATGGTGTCGAAGTCCAGGAGAGCGACACGTGGCAGCGTTGACCGTTGACCATTGACCAGTCAACGTATTTTTTCGCTTTTGAACGCTGGTGGCAAGAGTGCTCGGCAAAGGGTGCCGAAGTCCAGGAGAGCGACACATGGAAGCAATGATCGTTGACCATTGACCAGTCAATGCATTTTCTCACATTTGGACGTCGGTGGCAAGAACACTCGGCAAGAGCTGCTGAGGGCCAGGGAGGCTTTAGTGCAGCTATATTGTAACCGACGTTCCTGGGGCTACGGAGGTCGGATTGGGACGTGTGACCCCTCATTTCGAAGCTGACACGAAGATCTATGATATCTCTTTAGAAGTTAGTTGAAGAATCACCCCTCTTCATGGTCGAAATAGTCCCACAATATCTTTGCCTTCATGAAGTTGAGAAGAGCTTTGTATGAATCAAGGGGGGATCCGCTCTTGGAAGTGAGTTTTAGGGAGCGTCTCTAGACGAGTTAGGCTCCTAACTTTCTTGGAAGAAGGTTGCTCAGGAGGTAAGCAGGAGGAGGAGAGAGCCGTTTGGGAGTCAAGTTTGAGGAGAACTCTAGGGAAGAGTTGAGCTCCATACTTGTTAAGAAGAGGTCCTCTCTTGAGGCAAGCGGAGCGAAGAGCTTGGCTCTAGGAGAGAGCCTTTGGAAGACGAGTTTGAGGAACAACTCTAGGTGAGAGTTGTGCTCCGAACTCGTTGAGAAGAGGTCCGCTCTGGAGGCGAGCGGAGCGAAGAGCTTCGCCAGGCTCTAGGAGAGAGCCGTTTGGGAAATAAGTTTGAGGAGCAACTCTAGGGGAGAGTTGTGCTCCGAACTCATTGAGAAGAGGTCCGCTCTGAAAGGGAGCAGAGCGAAGAGCCTCACCAGGCTCTAGGAGATAGTCGTTTGGAAGATAAGTATGAGGAGCAATTCTAGGGGAGAATTTTTCTCCGAACTCGTTGAGAAGAGGTCCGCTCTGGAGACGAGCGGAGCGAAGAGCATCACCAGGCTCTAGCAGAGAAACAAGTTTGAGGAGAAACTCTACGGAAGAGTTTTGCTCTGAACTTGTTGAGAATAAGGCCATTCGGGAGGTGAACGGATCGAAGAATATCACCAGGCTCTAGGAGAGAACCATTTGGGAGACAAGTTTGAGGAGCAACTCTAGGGGAGAGTTGAGCTCCAAACTTGTTGAGAAGAAGGCTGCTCGAGTGGAGAGCGGAGTGAAGAGCATCACTAGGCTTTTGGAGAGAGCCATTTAGGAGACAAGTTTGGAGAGCAACTCTAGGGAAGAGTTTTGCTCCGAACTTGTTGAGAATAAGGCCGTTCGGGAGGCGAGCGGAGCGAAAAGTTTCACAAGGCTCTAGGAGAGAGCCATTTGGGAGACAAGTTTTAGGAGCAACTCTAGGGAAGAATTGATGTTCGAACTCGTTGAGAAGAAGGCCGCTCGAGAGGCGAGCGAAGTGAAGAGCATCACTAGGCTCTAGGAGAGAGCTGTTTAGGAGACAAGTTTGGGGAGAAACTCTAGGTGAAAGTTGTGCTCCGAACTTATTGTTTAAGAGAGTTTCAATAGTTGTGGGAGCAATTTCGAATGGTGAGCTACTTTTTGCATTGCTTGTTCGCAAGTAGTAAAAGTAACATGGAACCAAGTGTTGGACTCCGAACTTGTTGTTAAGAGAGTTTCAACAGTTGTGGGAGCAATTCCGAATAGTGAGCTACTTTGTACATTGCTTGTTCGCAAGTAGCAAAATTAACATCGAACCAAGTGTTGGACTCCGAACTTGTTGTTTGAGGGGGTTAACGAGTTGTAGGAGAAATTTCGAATGGTGAGCTGCCCCGCACTTGCTTGTTTGCAAGCGGCTAAAGCAACGTCGAACCAAGTGTTGGACTCCAAACTTGTTATTTGAGGGAGTTAACGAGTTGTAGGAGCAATTCCGAATGGTGAGCTGCCCTGCACTTGCTTGTTTGCAAGCGGCTAAAGCAACGTCGAACCAAGTGTTGGACTCCAAGCTCTTTTTTGAGCTTAGTAAGTTGTGGGAGCAGCCCCGTAGGATAAGCTGGACTCCGAACTTATCATTTAACGAGTCGTAGATGTGACTAGAGAGATAGAAATGAGGTAAATGCAATAATTTCAATAGAAAAAAGCTAAGTTTTATTGAAACAAATTAAGTGTCCGCTTCAATGGAGCGAGCCATTATTACATGCTTTTTGGCCGTGTTACATGCATCGGCCTTATTAAAAACTGAAAACCTACTTCTAAGATACGGTGAAGGCCTCTTAGGAGGAGTTTGGTTCTCCCCCCATTGGACCTCCATGGATAAGGTGGAGGACGGCCTCAGGTTCGAAATCTTGGAACTCGGCGGGCCTCTCTGTTCGCTTGTAGGATCCTCGAGGTGGAAGATCGGCCCCATCTTTTCAGACGAACTTGGTCAGGTGTCGCCGTTGTATGAGTTCTTCGATCTCCTCTTTGAAAGCCTGACAATCATCCTTGTTCTGCTCGTGGTTCTTGTGAAAGCGACACCACTTATCCCTATTTCTTTTCTTGCCAGGGGTAATCATTCTAGGCAGAGCGTGGAGTAGCCTTTCCTTCTCCACCTCCATAAGAACTGCTGATATATTAGCATTGAGAGGGGTGAACTTCTCAAAACAAGGAGTTGGACGGTGTTGGCCATTGTCGTCCCTCTAGAATTTCTGGAACCCTTATTCGCTCGTATTCTTCCGTTTGTTCTCGGAAGACGATTCCTCAAGAGTAAGGGGGTTGAGAGCCTCTTCCACTCGGATACACTTCTCACTCCTAAGCAGGAGTTTGAGAAGTCCCGAGGAGGCTTCTTGGTAAGGGACGCCTTGAGGTCGGCATTAGTGACGTTATGCCAGAATGCTGCTGAGGCTAATGACTGGTTGAAGGAGGCAATAGACTGGACTTCGGCGGTGAAGCGCCGAACGTAATCTATCAGGCGTTCACCCTTTCTTTGGCTGAGGGTCACCAAAGATGCACTTGTTTTCTCGGCTCGGAGGCTAATCACGAAATGAGTAAGAAAGAGCCCTTCGAACTGGTTGAAAGCAAAGACGGAGGTCGGGGCAAGTCGTGAGTACCATTCTCTCGCGGGCCCCTTCAGTGTGGCTGGGAAGGTTTTGCAAATGGAGTGCATCCGAAGCCTGGTGGATCATCATGAGAGTTTTAAAACTCTCGATGTGGTCAGTGGGATCCGACTCCCCGTCGTATGAATCAAAGTGAGGGGGCTTAAATTTTTCGGAACTGGGGCTTCCATGATGATCCGGGAGAAAGGAGGCCTACTCGGGCAGAAATTCCTCGCCCGTTGTTCCTCTTCACTGTCCAGTCTGTCAAGGCGCATCTCCATCTCGTGGAGACAGCGGTAGACCGAGTCTTCCCTTCGGTCATCTCTCGCTGATCCACGAGACTCATCCGCATGCGGAAGGGGACTAGGAGTGCGACGGTGATAGCTCGGGGCAAGTTGAGGACTGGGCGGCCGCTAATCATGGTTAGGGGCAACATTGAGGGCCCGCAGAATGGCTGTCTGAAAGTCCTGGAATTTTGCCCTTGTGATAGGTGCCTCCCGATCTCGGCGGTCCCTTGGGGCGGGCCCACTGGTCGGAGTCCGGCTCCTCTGACGGTGTAGAGGGGACTCTCTTCGCCTCCTCGGGGGAGGGGATCTTCTGGTCCTCGGTCTGCGGGGAGTCCGAACTTTCGAGGCCCCTGGGTGCTCAGGTTGATGGACTTCCTCAAAGGCTCACCATCCATTCAAGAGAGTTCGGATGTCAACCCCCTGCTGGCGGTTAATAATTACTTGACGGAGACCCTGCTCGGGAGGGCTTTGAGAAGCCATAAAGTCAACTAAAGGATTGTGGAATGAGACATGGTCGTGAAGAGGATGTTTCTTTGGACAACTTCGATGAGAGCCCCCCTTTGCAGCCCCCCGAGACCCTGGAGTGGCCTGTTGAGGAAGAACATCTTGGACTGGAGGAGGAGGAGGAAGAGGAGTGGCTCTATGGTTAGAGGCCGCATCCTTCCCCTTCTCTTTCGAAGGCATGGTTTGAAACTATTTTCGTTGATGAAGTAAGGTTGGATTGCTTTTTTTGTTTCCCATAGACGGTGCCAATCTGTTGCCGCTGATTTTGGTGTGGGAGCAAACAGATGAATTTTTGGATTCTTTTGGAAACAATGCGTTAGACTGGTTTTTTGCCGCTGTCGTGAACCTACAAAAAGATCGATACACCGGGATGGATCCCTGCGACGAACCCTTCGATGCTCTTGTCAATAATCAGGAAGATTATGAAAGAGCTTTATGTAGAAAAAGATTGATTACCTTGTTACGGTTGGCGGAGAGAGGTATTTATAGTCGCCTTAGGAATCCGTTTCGAGATAAGGATTTATCTTTATTTCTCGGTGTTTATACATAGAGTTATACTCGTTTCATGATAAGATGTGATTAAAACATCCTATTAGAGATAATCACGAATTTAAATTACTCTTTAAGTATCTGGGCCGATTTGTAGCGGGTTGCTACCCGTACCCAATTGGGTAGATCCGTTTACGGGTTATTAGGCTTTAAAGAAAGACCCAGTCCCCATTTCAGACCCATTTTTGGTGGAAGTTACCGTTTTACCCATGAGAGCTTTAAGATTCTGCCCGATTTGAACGGTCTCGATTTGGTTCTATTTTTATCCATATAACTTATCCAAGTCTTGCACTAGAAAACTGTGGGCACGTCAATTGCATACAACTGACGCAATGCTATAATACAGCGATTCTTCTACTTTAGCAAACACAAAGTTGAATGCAAACAGAAAAAAGTGACTACCCTAGTAGTGTCAGTGTATGATATGACTTAATGCAGATGTTTACACTGCGATGACACTAATGCATACTTATTCGGATTCTATGCATCTCATACTACATAGGTCTGAGGGCAAGCCCATACGTACTCCACATTATAGGGTTCAATCCCTCGCCATGCACAACCTACTACGATAACAAAACCATGGTTTAGACATTTTACAAGTACGGATTCCGGTCCCAGAGTTCACCGTCAAACTATATAGAATCCTCGTCGTGTGAATATCCCGCAAGTGCCCCTATAGCCCTAGTATACGCATATACATTGGAGATCGGCCTCCCATCCGCTTGAATATTCATGATCCTAGAGTCCACCTTCAAATCAATCATAGTCCCAAATTTAATTAAGGCTCGTCTCACATTACAAGCAACCACAGTCCCAGAGTCCACCGTCAAACAAGGTCCATGGTCCTGGAGTCCACCGTCAGACTATATAGAGACGCCCCACTTACGTTTGCCCAAGTTTCATCACATCTTCTCCTAGTGCCTATCCTGGATGCTTCTCAAATTTCTTTATTGACAAATTGCCGGTCACTACGGGTCTCGCTCAGCCTCTAGATTCCAACAACCATCTCACTATAGTGATCAATTAGGTTATATCTTACCTTAACATTATTCATCATTCCTTCTTATTCCATTTGTAACACCCCTGCCCCGAGCTCGTATAGTACAACTGCCTACCACAAGCTGCCCCTCAAAAGGTGGTTAACCGAATTAGTGACTCTTGATCATAGGCAGTTATATTTATAGTTAATTAATTTTGTACAAATCCCGATATGGGACAATCTTTACTCACCTCTCCCTTCCTCTCTCCGAAACCTTCTTTCTCACGTGGGCCCCAACATCCACATCACCCGCACACAAAGAATACAGCGGCAGTAGCAGCACATATTCATACGGGTGGGCCCCAACACCATGCTGACATCATCAGCATGAAGCAGCAGTACTATCCTGCTGTTTCAACATCGTGGGCCCCTCTACTATTCATTTTCCACTTTATTTACATCCATGCCATCAACCTATATATATATATATATATATATATATATATATATATATATATATATATATATATATATATATATACACACACACACACACACACACACACACACACACACACACACACACAAGCAATATATTATACTTTAGAAATTACGGGATGTTACACCATTCTCTTTATATTTATAAATTATGAAGTATTCACTTCCTATAACAATATTCAATAACAATTCATCCATCGCATTCTTGTGGACAATTTATTGGTTAACAAACCAAACTATTCACTCAATAAATTTTCATGCTCTTTTAGTTAATAAAACCGTTTCATACCTTTCTACACTTCAAATATATTTCATAATACCAAATTCTTATAGATTAAATCGACTAGAAAATTTCCGTATTTCCATACCACCATTCATTATAAAAACATCAACTATCCACTTAATACAAATAGATTATTTTCCATGTAATTCTACATCCTGAGTTTTAAGTTGCATTTCTACCCTAAATTCATAAATCTTTTCTTTCATGTGCAATTCTCTTTAATTTTGAATTCAAAAATCTATTTAATAAACTTTTTAATGTGAATACAGCTTTAAATTCGGCAAATATATTTTAGAATAATGTGGACTTAATTTCTAGAGTTCCAATAATATTATAAAAATATTTCTATGAAATTTTCCAAATTTCAAAACTTGAGAAATCATACAAATAAAATAAAATCCAAAAGTAAACAACCGGATTTGAACCCATGACCAACAGGCAAGCCAACAGTCGCCCAAACCAGTAAGCCAACTCACTGAGGTGACACAAACCCCTCCGAGTTCTTTTTGTAACCCATAAACGCCATTTTATAAATTTCCAAAAAAATACAGAAAGACAGAGCCTCCCAAGCTTGAACCTGCGACCAAGAAGCCCCCCAAGCGCACATGCGACATGTGGCAGCGCCAAGTGCACTGGCGCCTGCGCTAGCCTCAAGAGCCAAGTGCTCAACTGATAGGTTATGGGTTCAAAATCTTTTCTCAACTCTCTGTTTTCATCTTATTTTAATTTGTTCATCTATTTTGATTTCTATTGTTTTCCATCTTAATTAATACTACTAAATTACATTTCCAAACTTCTAGAAATGTATTTCCCCTAATTTTATTAAAAGTAGCATGGAGTTGTTCACAAATTAAATTAAATAGTCACTTTTAGAAATTTTACACTCATATGCTTCAATTTATAAAATTGACTACTCTCTATAACCAACTAGCAAGAATAAATTTCCTTTCAGCCATTATTCTAGTTCATGAAAAATCTCACCTCTCCATTAACTTATAGTTTACCCGTAATTGCACATGAAACTTAACAACCTTTTACACCCATACAATTTGTACACATGATTTAATCATGATATACTAACATGCTCTAAATAGAATTTTAATTTGACAACATAACATTTCTATATTGAAATTTTCAACTAGCATGTATTAATTTCACATATTTCATCTACTATTAAAACTCTAGATTTCAACACAACATGCATCATAACAAGTTTAGAAATTAAAAAACTCATGCCAAACTTTCTATTTCAAACACAATTTATCTAAGCATGCATACAACAAACAACTAGAAAGTAAAAGAAACACTCACCTCTTTCTTAATGCAATTAGTAAGTAGAACCCCTAGAAAAATTGCTCCAAAGCCCCCAAACACAAAATCCCGGCCTTCTCCTCCTTTAGTAATTGCCCACCGAAAATCTCGCTCTTCTCTTCTCTTTTAATTTTGATTTTGAGTTGTGTGTTGTTCATGTTAATGATGGGTGTATTTATAGGAATAATGTGTGGTTGAGATGACTTCCACTGCCCAAAATAACTCCCAACTCACTCACAACTCTCCCCCACTCTCCCTTTTCTTATCTAAAGGCCGGCCACTCCTTCTCTAGTGCACAACACGTGCACGTGCATCCTATGTGCACACTCTTCGCATACAATTTAATTTGTATTAATTTATTGTTAGATTAGGTGTATGTTACACAGGACAAGTGTACCAAATTTATTTAAATGTAGAATTAATCATGGGCCTCAATTTGTAATTAAATTTTTTTTAGTGGGCTTCAAAATAGATTTAGGCCTAATTGGTTTAATTAAAATAAATAACATAAGTGTGACAAAAAATGAGAAGAAAAATGTTCCTGATTTTAGAAATTTTTAGAAATAAAAATGTGTATAAAATTTTATGTGTAATGCACGTGCAAAATATCAAAATTAATTTTTCTGGAATGTTACACTGGAGGAGGGCAACGTTGGTCGGATCCATCTTTCTTGGGCCCCACTTCATTCTCACTTCTTCGTTTGTTTGAGGATGAGAGCTCACTTTGGGCCTGGGGATGGAGAACCTCCTTAGCCTGGATGTACTTCTCACACCTTAGAAGGCACTCGGAAAAGTACCGTGGAGGCTTCTTGGAAAGAGGCACTTTGAGGTAGGTGTCTCGAATGTTATGTCGAAAAGCAGCAGCTATTATTGTCGAGTCAACGGTCAACGGCGGGGATGGACCTAGACACGGCCATGAAGCGTCTGACGAAGTCCTTAAGTGGCTCCCTTGCCTTTTGCTTCAATTATTTGAGCAAAGAAGCACTTGACTTCTCTGTCTTCCAACTGTTGACGAAGTGTGTGAGAAAAGTTCTTTGAGCTGGTCGAATGAGGAGATGGACACTAAAGGGAGATGGGAGTGCCACTGTCGTGCTGATCCTTACAGGCTAGCCAGGAAAGTTCTCCAGAGAAGTGTGTTGGAGGCTCTGTAGATCATCCTGAGAGTTTAAAAACTCTCAATGTGATATGCTGGGTCTGATTCACAGTCATATGGCTTAAAAGTGGGAGGTTTGAAGATCTATGGGACAGGCTTCAGGGACTGCTCTAATGAAGGGAGGTCGGATAGGGCAGTATCCAATGCCTTGGCTACCCCCCTCTTGACTGATCTGATCAAGGCAATTCTCTATATCTAGAAGGCAACGGAGGACCACATCTTCTCGTTCCTTAGATCGAGTTGACCGCAGAACTCTTCTTCTTGCTCAGTTCTAGGGTGCAGATCACTTATTTGGTGGTCCTTGTTCGGGGAACCCTAAAGAGCTCTAAGGAATCGATCGGAGAAGTCTCGGAATTCTACCCAAGTCACGAGCACCTTCTCTTCTCTGTAGTTCCATCGAGCTCGCCGACTGACTAAAATCAGGCTCCTCGTACTTCTTCGCCCTCGTGGCAAGGGATCCAGTGGGACCTCAGTTGCGGGGGAAAATGACTCCTCTGGCTCTTATGGTGTTCCGAGCGGGAAACACCACCGTGGGCATGCCTTTCATCTAGGCACTGGTAGAGGTTTGTCCCTTTGAGGCGGGCGTTGATGACCTTGCAGAGATCCGACCGCTCAGGATGCCCTTAGGAGGGGGTTGAAGTGCAGACCAACCCCCGCTTCTCAATTGGACGCGGTTTGGGATGGTTGTATTGGGAGCCCGTTGATGCACCCCTGCTGGACGTAGGCTGCGACGACGGAGAAAGAGAATTAGCTTGGCAGCTGGCTGCAGCTGCCTTTAGCTTTCTTCCGAAAGACATGGCTAAAAGTGCTTTTAATGGATGGATCTGATCGAAGAGGCAGTTATGTTGCTTTTCCACAGGCGGAACCAATATGTTGCTGCAATTTTTGGTGGAGCAATCAAATGTTGAGTTCTTTTATTAAGGGAGATAGCACTGATTTGAACTGTCGATGAAGATCTGGATTTGAATTGTTGAAAACGCAGAATCTGGATGGCTGAAAGCCTGGATATGAATATCGACAGCTGAGAATGCCTGGATTGCTGAGAATGCCTGGATCTAAATCTGGACGGCTAGAATTGCCTGGAAACCCTGCAAAAAGTCTCACACCGGAGGTGGCTCCGGCCTAAGACCCTCCAACGCTCATGTCAGTAATCCGGAATAATGATTATGATTTTTCAGTGGAGAAATATTGATTACATTTTGCTGATTGAGGGGGGAGAGTATGTATACGCTAGGAATTAGTTACAGAAGATAGACCTAAAAATGTATCTTTTAAGATTTGTTTGGAGATACTCATTGTGAAGGGATATATAATTAGTCATTAATCTCTTTTTTAGGGTGCATTTGGTACGTGGAAATTTGCAAGAGAATCTCAAATTCCTCCTTAGAATACCTTGTTTGGTATGCGGCAAGCATAGTTTTGGAAGGAATTATGGATTCCCATGGGAATCAAAATTCTTAGTTGGGAAGGCCTTCCCCTAAAAACCATGTGATTTGAGGATTCCCATGGGGATTTCCATAAAAAACAATAAAATAACCAAAAAATAGAAAAAATCTCCCCCTAAAATCATGGGATTTGAGAATTCTCATGAGATTTCCATAACAAACAGTAAAATAATCCAAAAAAATTAGAATAAAAAAACACAATTATAAAGGATTCCCGGGAATGCAATGTACTCTACCAAATGTGATAATGCAACATTCTCGAGAATCTTCATTCCTACACTCACATTGCCGGAAATCCTCTCAATCCTGAAAATCTTTCAATCCATGTACCAAACGCCTCCTTAGAGGGGATTTAACTGACAACTGTAATTAACCTGGAATCTCTCTTTCTTTGGCTGTAAGTAAGCCATAAGCCATAATTGTGATCTAGTTGAGCTGATGGACCTATAAACAACCCATGTTCTTTTAGTAGGCACGTTGTTTTGAAATTACTGTACTGTCCATGAAAAGTTTGAGATGCATGTAGAGATTGTGTGGCTCGGTTTTTACCCATATGAATTTTATCAAATCAAACAGCCATACAATAGAATGATTCTGTGGCATAACGAATCTTCACTTCTCAGCAAAAATTTTAAGGGTGGTTACCACACAAATGTCATAGCTAAAAGCTCTAGAAAAATCTGCAAATGCAAATCAAATAGTAGAAATCCTGAATGGAAAAACATAAACATATCGAATAGGGATAGCATCAGGGCCGGGCTGGCCTGGGATCGGCCCGGCCCGACCCCCCTCCAACCCGGGCCTGGCCCCTAACCGGCACCCTTGCCACCCGATTAGGGCCGGTCCCCATTTTTGCCAGGAAAGCCCAGTCTAGCCTGGCCCGCTCGAGGCCCGGGACCGGTTGAACCGGCCCGCTCGGGCTCGGGCCGGGCCGGGCCGACCGTTAGAGGATTTTTTTTTCAGAAAATAAAAAAAAATTAAATTACAAAACTACCACCCAACGGATTTATAACGGCTAGTTTTGGGGGGTACTTTAGGAAATCTAAAAAATGGCATTTTTTATAAATACCATACCATTCCTTTCATTTCTCTTCACCAATTCACTCAAATATCTCTTTCTCTCTACTATTTCTCCAATCAACAACCAAAATTTGGTGATCAACATTCTTTCAAGTGTTCAAGATCAAATTTTGTACATTTTGAAGGAAGGAAATCAACAACAATCAGGTGATCAAGTTCAACTCATCAACATTCAACAACAACAATCAATACTACTTCTACTCATAGCTCTCAAGTCTCAACTTTCTTACGGTATTTTAGTATAATTTTAATTTGTAGAATTAAAATAGCATACTAATTCATTATTCTCATATAATTTGTATTTTCTTGATCTTCTTCCTCTCATTTTTTTAGATTTTATTTTTAATTTTGGTAAAGTGGTAAAAGAAACATACACTACTCACTCACTAGTTCTTGATATTGTTGTTAATTTGTAATTGAGATAGATTGTTGTTTATTTTTAATTATTAGTTGTTATACATTTAGTTGTTGTTTTCTATATAATTTTTACATACACTAGTTTTTTATAGTTAAATGGCCTCTAATCGATCACGCGGTGGTGGTAGGCATAGTAGTCAAGAATCTACTAGTTATCACATTCCTTCCATTCCTAACCAATATATAGATAGTGAAGAAACATTTATTAATTATGATAGTTTTCCCGATTTGAATGCAAAACACACTCAAATCCTATAGAAATAGAAGATCATGTAGAACCACAACCATCGGAACAATGTCCTTCTCTAAACTCAAGGAAAACGAGAGGGACTACTTCGGAAGTACACAATTTTTTCAATTTTGTCCCTTCACAAAATGATAAGAGTGTAGGGCTTAAAATATGTAAAAAGTGTCAAACCCCATGTAAGTTTAAAGTAGGATCGGGCACGGGTACACTTCAACGTCACTTAAATAAATGTCAACCACAATTTTCGAAGGAAAATCTCACACAACAATAAATACATCCTAAAACCGGTCAAGTAGATAGTCATACATATGATCATGATCACGTTCGTAGGGGAATGGCTAAATTAGTAATTAGGGGTGAATTGCCATATTCATTTGGTGAACAAAAATATGTAGAGGATTTTGTACAAACCACCTTCAACCCCCATTTTAAAAAAATTGCTAGGAATGTTGTTAAGAGTGATTGTAAATTAGTTTACAATGAGAGTAAGGATTTTTTGATAGCAACACTAAAATCACTAAACACTAGAGTTTCATTGACATCGGATGGGTGGGTAGGAGTAAACGGAGTTCCAATGATTTGTGTAACATGTCATTGGATAGATTCGGATTGGTTACTTTAAAAGAGAATAATTTCTTTTGGATATGTTAGGTATCCACATAAGGGTGAAATTATAGCCACACACATTATGGAAGCATGCAATAATTTTTTTATTCATGATAAAGTGTTTGCTATTGGTTTTGATAATGCATCCAATAACACTAAGGCAATTGAGAGTTTAAAAATTACTTTAGATCCTGTAGAACCCGAAATTTTTCATGTTAGGTGTGCTTGTCACATTTTAAATCTTTGTGTGTAATATGCACTAAAATATGGAAATGATAAATTAGAAGCAATGAGAGATTGTGTTCATTATATTACATTGAGTGGTCCAATTTATCAAGCTTTTCATGATTGGTGTAAACTTAGGGGCATTGTATGTAGACGTTTTCCTAAAGATGTATGACATCGTTGGAATTCTACCTTTGAATTATTAGGTGTTGTTCTTCATTATCGTTTTAATCTTAGAGATTTTTGTGTCGCAATGGATATGCAAAATTGTATGTTAGATGATGATTTTTGATTTTTTGCCGATAGTTTATATAAATTTTTACAACCTTTTAACGATGCAACTTTGCAATTTACGAAAACATATACATCTACATCTAGTGGTATTTTACTTGAAATTGTGACTATGATGACAACAATTAAAGATTTGCAAAATGACCCTTTTATTGGAGATATGGTTAATGCGGCATATGTTAAATTTTTAAAATATTTTCATCCAATTCCTATGTTATATTGTGTAGCTAGTGTAATGAATCCTATGATTAAATTAGATGGTACAAAAAATTTAATTGAAATTTTCTACACTTATGCCCCACACGATGCAATACTAGATTTTAATTATGTTGCTTTTACTCGTAAATTTGAGAATGTTTTGACTAGGTTATATGATTCTTATGATAGGATTTATTCAACTAACACTATTCAAACACAAACAAAAAATGTTGAATCTTCTTCTTCTTCTTCTTCCTCCATATTAGCAAAAGGAAAGAGCCAAGCTAGTATTGGTGTTTTAAATCTTATTAAATCAAAAAAGGCAAGAACCAATTCACCTAATGAGTTGAATTGGTATAATGCACAAAGTACAGTTGAAGATGTAGAAGATGTGTTACAATTTTGGAAGAATAATGAAGCAATTTTTAATATTCTTTCTCGTATGGCTAAAGATCTGCTAACAACACCGGTGTCAACTGTTTCATCGAAAAGTGCTTTTTCTCTTGGTGGCAGGATAATGAGTCCGAGCAGGAACCGATTGACAGCCAAAAATTTGCAGATGCTAGTATGCGCCGAACATTGGATGAAAGCGAAAGAGAGGACCCAAGACTTACTTGAAGCACAAGCTGGAGGTGGATCAACTATCAATAATAATAATTAGATTGTAATTATTTTATTATTCAGTTTTGTAAATCTGTTGTTGACCCATTATTTAGGCAAAAGTCTAGCGCTTAGTTAGTGGAGAATCAGTAGGAATTTGTTAGCTTGATTTACTCCAATATTAGGTCTGTTAAGTTGTATATATATATACTACCACAAACTAATAACAAAAATGTAGTTATTCACAATCTGTGTTTTTTTTCTATATGGTATCAGAGCAAAAACGATCCTGCCCGCTTTCTCTCTAATTAAGGACGCCGTTCCTTACCCTAACCCTAACCCTCACCCTTGCCTCCAATGGCCAACGACAGCATCTCCTTCATTTTCAACCCCTATGAGCCATCCAAATCCTTTGCCTGCATCACTCTTATCAGTGTCACCAAGCTTCTCCCCAATCCAATGAAACACAAATCTGATGTGCAAACCATATTCCCAAAATTTAAATCGCTTATTGAAAATTTCTACCTCCACAAAATAAAAATCTTATACACAGATAATGGTGGCGAATATATTGGTCTTCGTCCCTTTTTAAGCAACCATGGTATAAGTCATCACACCACCCCACCTCATAGACCCGAGCACAACGAAATTTCAGAATGTCAGAATCGTCACATCGCCAAAACCGGTCTCTCTCTCCTCCATCACTCGGGATTGCCCCTAACCTATTGGCCTCACGCCATGAGCACCGCAGCCTACCTCATAAATCGCCTCCGAACTCCAATTCTTGGGTATGAATCACCCTATTCCAAATTGCTCAACATTAGCCCGGATTATCATAAGTTAAAATGTTTTGGATGTTTGTGTTTTCCCTGGATTAAACCATATGCTACTCACAAACTTGCGCCAAAGTCTGCTATGTGTGTTTTTGTAGGTTACTCGGCTGATCAACATGCGTATGTGTGTCTCGACCCCAAAACAAGAAGGATTTACACTTCTCGCCATGTGAAGTTCGTCGAATCTGAATTCCCATTCAGCTCTCTAGTGGCTCAATCCAATTCAAGTGCAGAGCAACAAACAGGCCCACTCCAACTCTCCATTTTACAGCCCATAGACCAACCCACGGTGAGTACCACTCTAAACCCACCTGAAGACTTATCCGCTGCCACTCCCTCTCCCTCCATCATCTACCCACCAAATCTGGCCCAATCATCACCCTCAAACAAACCCACCCACACCACTCAATCCCCCAGTCCAATCTCACAACCATCTCCACAACTTCCTGTCCCACCAACCCAACCCGTTGTCAATCCTAGCAAGAGACAGAAACCTAACGGCGGCGGGATCATCACCCGGTCTCAAAACAACATCGTCAAACCCATCAACAAGCTCAACCTCCATGTCCGACCCTCCTCTCCCATCGAACCCAGCACCATCACCCAGGCTCTTCGCGACCCTGATTGGCGCTCAGCCATGCAAGCTGAATGTGATGCCTTACACCGCAACAACACTTGGGATCTTGTTAGTCGGTCCTCTGCTCAGAATTTGGTTGGCTGTAAATGGGTATTCAGAATCAAACGGAATTCGGATGGATCGATTGATCGTTACAAGTCTCGGTTAGTTGCCAAAGGGTTTCACCAATGCCCTGGGGGACTATACGGAAACATTCAGCCCAGTTGTTAAATCGGTAACCATTCGAGTCGTCCTAACACTTGCAGTTCGCCAGGGTTGGTCCATACGTCAGCTTGATATCAACAATGCGTTCCTTCAGGGGACGCTCAAGGAGGAAGTCTTCATGATACAGCCACCTGGTTTCGTCAACAAAGACTTCCCGGATCATGTCTGTCGCCTCAAAAAGGCACCTTATGGGCTAAAGCAGGCACCCCGCGCCTGGTACACGGAGCTCCGAGTATTCCTGCTCTCCCTTGGCTTCGTAAATTCAACTGCAGAGGCTTCTCTCTTCATTTACCAAAAAATGGGTGTTACACTGTACTTATTAGTGTATGTTGACGATATAATTGTCACTGGGAGCTCCTCTGCCGAGTTGTCCAAACTCATTGCCACACTCGCTGCTCGTTTTTCATTAAAAGACCTTGGTTGTCTCAGCTATTTCTTGGGTGTCGAAGTAATTCCTTCTGCTGCAGGTATGTATCTTTCACAAAGGAAATATATCACTGATCTGCTACATAAATCTGGCATGGCAGATACGAAACCGGCATCCACTCCCTTGTCTGCCAGTGTTCCATTACTCAAGGATTCAGGTGACCTCCTGCCTTCCCCAACTGAGTACCGAGCACTCGTTGGAAGTCTCCAATATTTGAGTCTTACTCGCCCAGATATCGCCTTCAGCACCAACAAACTTGCACAGTTCATGCAGAAACCACGAACGACGCATTAGTCTGCACTCGAAAGAGTGCTCCGATATTTGGCGGACTCTTGTGACAAAGGAGTCTTCATCTCGGCAACTGCCCCGCTGAATTTTCATGCCTACTCGGATGCGGATTGGGCGGGCGACAAGGATGATTATATTTAAACCACTGGTTATTTGTTGTATCTCGGCAGCACTCCCATCTCTTGGAGCTCCCGAAAACAACGAACTGTTGCTCGATCATCAACAGAAGCAGAGTATAAAGCCTTGGCTGACACGGCTAGTGAGCTACTATGGGTCCTTTCCTTGTTTACAGAACTTGGTCACACGCCAACTACCAATCCGGTTATATATTGCGACAATCTCGGTGCCACAAATCTAAGTGTTAATCCTGTCTTCCACTCTCGGATGAAACACATAGCCTTAGCCTATCACTTTGTCCGAGAAAATGTCCAACATGGCAGGTTTCGAGTGTCCTTTGTGTCTACTGATGATCAGCTTGCTGGTATTCTCACAAAACCACTGCTTCACCCTCGGTTCGAGTCCTTACTGTTCAAGTTGCATCTCTCTTCCAGAGTATACAACTTGCAGGAGGATATCAATAATAATAATTAGATTGTAATTATTTTATTATTCAGTTTTGTAAATCTGTTGTTGACCCATTATTTAGGCAAAAGTCTAGCGCTTAATTAGTGGAGAATCAGTAGGAATTTGTTAGCTTGATTTACTCCGTCTGTTAAGTTGTATATATATACTACCACAAACTAATAACAAAAATGTAGTTATTCACAATCTGTGTTTTTTTCTATATCAACAAGTAGCGATGAATGAACGATTACATTTACTTAATTTACATTAAAATATTGTTCAATTAAGTATAATTAATTGGAAAATTTAGGGTGCTAAGTTGAAGTGCACGACAATAGTCCAATGTCTTCTCTTCAATCTAAGTAGAGGCCATCTCGATCTTTAAATTCAAGTAATTCCCTTGATTTGTATTTTGTAATTTGATGATTTGATCTAAATAGACAAATTTGTATGAATTTTATTCATGTACTTAATTTTATTCAAGAAGTTCAAATTTATTTTATCATGTACTTTATTTATTCATGTACTTCAATCATTTATGAAATTTTATTCTTTGCAATTGTTATGAAATTACAAATCCATATACTTGTTCTTTAATAATACTTAAAAAAAAAAACAAATCCCTATACACGGGTCCGGCCCGGCCCGGCCCCCACACTAAGGGCTGGGGGCCAGATCCGGGCCAAGGTTTCTTACCTTTAGCCCGGCCCGGCCTGGCCCGCGTTGGGAGGAGCCCGGCCCGGGTTAGCCCGGGACCGGTCAGAACCCGGTCAAACCCGGTCCGGTCCGAGTGGCCCGAATGCCATCCCTAATATCGAAGGGTTTAGTACTTAGCATTAGTATTAAATTTGGAGTACAAAACACCTCCTCCAACAACTGAGTTGGCCACCCAAACCTCACCAAGAATGGACACACGCCCACCTATGTCTCTTCCTGTAACACCATGATCTCTTCTACACGTTACATCAAAACATTCTTCAAACAACAATAAGAGTATCATCAGAAATTAATCAGCAATGAAGTGCAAAAAGTTCTGATCATTATATACAACCAAAAGCGCATAAAGCCTGTCAATAGATAAGATGGAAACAAAGCTGCACCATAACAGAACTTCAGACAACAAGAACAGTTTCGGAAATTAATCAACAAAGAAGTGCAAGAAGTTCTACATCATATTATATGAGCAAAAATTACATGATTTTACGGATAGAAACATAACAACAAACCTGCATTATAACAGTTCTTCACACAACAACAACAACAAGAAGGACAATATCAGCAATTAATCAACTGAAAAGAGTGAAAAAATTGAAGATCATTTTTTATTTAACAAATGGGAACAAAAGCGAAGATGAAATCCTCACAAACCAAACCAACAGGGTATCAGAAACAAACACGCTATTGAGAATCAAAGTCACTGAAGCCCTCCAACATACTCTACACTTCCACTCTCTCAAAATCAAATTACTGAACCAGATCCCTAAACACCTTCAAAATATCCTCAAAAGCCACAATCCCCACAAGCCCATAATCCTCTTCCACAACCCAAACATAGCTTACCCTATGCGCCAACGCCTGAACCATCACAGCCACCAGCGAACTCTCCGGGTGACACACAATTGCCTCCTCCGATCTCCTCCCCATCCTCGATGAGTAGCTCCCAGACCTCATTCTCCTCGCCCTCCTCTTCTTCGCCACCACTTCCACCTCATCATCTGAGGAGGAAGAAGAAGATGTAGACAACAACCCCAATTGCGGCTTCGGAAGCTCCTCTCCTTCTAACAACTCTAACATCCCCAGCATCCCCTTCTCCATCAACCTATCCTTAACCCCCTGCACGGCCGACTCCGGTGCTGCTCCACAACTACAACAGTCAATGTAGGCCATCAGATCGCCTGCTGACAGCGAGGAAATCGCGGCTGCAACTGTCT
Organism: Hemerocallis citrina; assembly: GCA_017893485.1. Classification (NCBI taxonomy): domain Eukaryota; kingdom Viridiplantae; phylum Streptophyta; class Magnoliopsida; order Asparagales; family Asphodelaceae; genus Hemerocallis; species Hemerocallis citrina. The sequence continues at coordinate 433,717,958 of CM030358.1, read as the reverse complement.
CGTCACAGGCTGAAAGAGTAGACGGCGAGATCTCCCCGATAAGCTTGAAATCATCTGTAACAACAGCAACAGATGTGTTGTTATTAAGAGCAGTGGCAATGAGCGGAAGTGCAGAAATGGCAGTGTCGTCGTGACGGAGAGAAAGGGCAGCGGGGCGAACCAGGCCAAGAGCAGTTACAGAGAGCGGAGCAACCGAGGAAAAAAGGAAGATGTTGTTCAGAAAGAACCTGACCAGATCCTCCTGAGTCAGCCAGCAAAAAGAGGCCGAACGGATCGGAACCAGTAGGGTTTGTGCGCCGCCTTCAAGAATCACATCCAAAGCTTCCAATATGCTGAATAATTCAATTCAATTCAAGCGTCAGATTAAAAAATAAAAAAAACAAAAATCACAATCCAGCACTTCGTCACAGATTCGTTTTCTAAAACTTAAAAATCAAATAGAAACAAATAAAAATGTTGGTTCCATAGCAATAAATGAGATATAGTCCTTTTTACGTTGCAAAAATTAGTTTTTCCTTTCTTTACTCACTAGAATTGGGGTCCAAAATTTAACAAGTAATAAATGAATAGATACGCCAAATCCAAAGCAAGCACCAACTGAGATACAATTCCAAGTTCCAACCTCTCTCGACTTCTATCACACAGATTCGTTAGTTTCTTTTTTTTTTTAATTATTCAGTAAAACAGATTCGATTTCTAAAATAATAATAATTACATAAACTTAAAGAGTTTTAATTTTTCTTAGAAAGACTAAAAGAAGATACTGAAAACAAAGCAATAAATGAAATCTAGCCAATCGTGCACAGATTCGTTTATTTATTTATTTATTATTATTTTTTGATGTTACCTGGAATTGGGATCTACTCTTGGGATGAGAGAAGGGGCGTGTTTGGGGAGGATAGATGAGATGGGGGTGGAAAACGCGGCGGATGGAGCAGAAATATTTGACTCCGAGCAGAGATGGCAGAGAATATCAACCATGCAAATCTTTCCGGCAATTGAAGGCCGGGATTTGGGTTTTGCGTCGGGGACAACGCTGACAAAGGGGTCACCGCATAGTTTGAGGGCAACGATGGCTTCGCCGAGAGTGGCCGAAGTAGGTAGGGATTTCAGCGGTGGTTTCCCGATGCAAAGGTCGGATACTTCATGAGATAACAAGCTAACTGCCATGCACTTCAAAATTTAACCCTTTTACAAGGATTTACAGATACACTGTTCAGGGAATTTGAGGGCAAAATTTTGAGTTTTGGGGAAATAAGAGAGAGAGAGAGAGAGAGAGGAGAGAGATAAGAGATTGAAGAAGAGGATGTGTATTTATAGATAGAGACAGAGATTGTCATGTGTTGTTGGCAGGGGTGGGGGCGTGTAAATAAAATTAAATTTCGTACAATGGGTGTTGACAGCAATTTTGAAGTAAATTTTAAAAAAAAATTTGAAAGTATAATCAAAAAAGGAAGAAAAAAAATAATTGGAGATGGGATTTCTATCGATAGGTTTTTGACACTTCTACTAAACCTGTAACCTGTAATTTGATTTATATTTAAATAGTAGTCAATAGTCTTACTAAAAGGGGGGTGGGTGTGTGTATATACAATTGGAGACGGGATTTCTATAGATTGGTCTTTGCACTTCTACCAAACCTGTAATTTGATTTATTTTTACTGATTGTCCATATTTTAAGAGTAGTCAATAATCTTACAAAAAATGGGGTGTATATCTCTAATTTCTAATCTCAAATCACTAATATTATAATATTGCAGTTGGGATTGTTATTTGTAGATAACATATAATTTATAGGGTCAAATACGGACTTTTAATACGTATGACAGAGGTGAAAAAACTCAAAAACTCAAAAACTCTCCCTCTCCCTTGATCTTCCGTGCTAAGATCCGGCCTTACCGTCCTCCGTCACCCCCCGTCTCTTTCATTAAAAGTGCTCCTCTCATCTGGATCTTCATACCCTTTTCAAGATCTCTGGTTTCCTCCCCTTTTCCTCTCCTTCCCTCGCCCCCTGCGCTCTGACTCTTCTCCTTCCCTGTTCGGTGCGACGTTCGCTGCCGTCACCTAGCAATTTGTTTCCAGTGGTGGCCGGTCTCATCCTCCTGTATCTATCCCCCCGTCGCAGCAGCGTCTGTAGGCTTCGCGCCGGTCTGTTCTTCCTTGGACAGCTCCTCCTGGCGGTCGTCGCGTTCTCAACAGCCTCCCTTCCACTCCTCTGCCTAGCGCAGCATCGCAGCTCCGGTGCTCTCTCTCTTTCTCCAGCATATCGAGGTTTTGCTCCCCTTGGCTGCGCTTCCTCAGGCGCCTCCCGCCGGTGTCTCTCCTCCGTCCGTTCATCAGTGCTTCCATTTCAGTGTAAGTTCTCCAGCCAGGAGCGTCCCCCACCCAGATGCGATCTAGGCTTCCCATCTCAACCGCGCTCTGTGAGTTTTCGTTCGTTTTAATTTTTAGCTTTAGACTCGGTTGTTTTGATTGTTGGGTGTTTCCCTGGTGCTTTTCTTTTGCATCGCTGCTACTTCTGTGCGCTGAGTTGTGTCCCAATAGCTGTGATATCAGTCGGATTGTCTGATTGTTAGTTCTGACATTGTGCTCCCCATTCACTGGGGATCTTCTTGCTAGCGATTATTTCTGCTCATTTCGGTGCTCTGACCGAGATTTTCTTCTAGTTCGTCCGTTCAATCTATCCTCTCATTCTCTCTATTTTCTCCATTCTTTTTCTCCCGATTGGAGAGTGCGGATTCTCCTCTTTGAGAGGCGCTGTATTGTTTTATCACTGTTTACACTTATTCTTGTGGATGTGTTTCCATTCTGTTAGTGGCTACTTTATCCTTTACCTTTCCTTTATTGGAGCTTTGTTTTGTTCCACGCTTGGAAAGGTTTCTTCCATGAATCTTCTCAAGGCTGTAGCGAGCTTTTATTGTTCAGCTACGGATCAGGACTCGAAGCGGGAATTATCTTCTTCTCCTTGGGATATCTTCTACCCCTCTCAGGGTTCTCCCATCTTCTCTAACTCCCCTTCGCCGTGTAGGCCCGATCATCATCAGGTCTGCTTCAGGTGCCTCCTTCCTGGGCATCTTAAGCGTGTTTGCATGAATAAAATGAAGTGTTTATTCTGTGATAAGCTCGGTCACTCTCGCAGCCGATGCTTCTCTCTCCAAAAACTTCTTGGCTGGCCCAGAGGTCACTCATTACCGGCCAAACTCCTCACCTTTCTTAATTACCCCCTTTTAAAGCTCAAGCTTCGGAATAGCTTGGTTAGTAAGTACAGTAGGGATAAGAGCAAGGAGCTAGACTCCTCTGTTGTTGTTGTTTTGTCAGCGTCGAACTCCTCCTCAACTATCTCTTCTCCTCGCGCATCCCTAGTTACTCTTCATAAGCCTAACATTGCTTTCCTCTTTAAGGATCGTAAAGTAGTTATGAACCTTGTCTCCAACCCTCGTCTGAACTTTTTCAAGGCTCGCCCCCGACATTTCTCGGCGACTCCGTCATTGTTTGGGATTTTAGGTAAAAATCCTAACTGGTTTAATTCCTATTTCTCGTATCTTTCGCGGCCTCGTTGTGCGAAGGAGACTGCTCTGCACTCCCGCATTTCTGATCCCCTTACGCATACTAACAGAGCTATTGTTTATCTCAAGGCCCCGACTTTAGGTTATAACTACCCTTGTGCTTTGAAGATCTCTGATCCCTTACGCTCAGCGTTCTCTGTTCATTACCCAGGCTGGCTATACTCTTGGTATCAACTTTTAGGTGCTCAGTCATGGCTCTATCAGGTCCTGAAGGCGTTTAAACATTTCTTGCTCTCCCTTCCTCACAAGTATTCTATGACTATTGATGCCCCTTCTTTTCCCCGTTGGGCCGGCTCCACCAAGCCCATCCCATCTGCCTCACCGATTGCTCCCAGCAGCCTCAGTTCCCCTCCGTGCCCCATCATTGTAGACGCTGCTTCTACTGACATTGAGGCGTTTTCGCCTCCTTCTGCGAGGGCTGCCCATCCCCCAGTTAAGCGAGGTTACAATAAGAAAGTTTTCGATCTTTCGAAGATTCGAGTGAGTGCTCGACTTCTTGCGAGGAAGCAGGTTCCGTGTCAGCTTTTCAGCTAGGGCACAGTTGAGTATTGCCTTCTCGTTGACATCCCTGGTGTAGGCAGTGCATTACCGCCGTTGTGCCACTAGAGTCCCTCTTGACTGCTAGTGGAGTTGGATGTCGTCATGGGGAGGGTTTAGTCCTCCAGTTTTCTTAGAAGTTTGCTTAGGTCCAGCTCCTTATTCGAGTATGGAATTGCGACTTTGATCTCCTTTTTACCTGCGTCTCCGGGCCGTTTTCTCCGCTCCCTGGGATCGGTGTGGTGCGTCTTGCCGTGTTTCATGCCCTCTGTTTGGCTGCTTGTTATTGTATTTCTTTATTGTTTTGCTTATTTCTGTTTACCTCTTGTAAAACCATTGATACTTGTTTGTATTATTACTGTTTTATTGATTAATATATTTTTTGATGGCTGGAGCCTTTTGGCTCTATCCGATATATCAAAAAAAAACATATAATTTATAGGTATTTAACCGTCTAATCTTAACCATTTATTTTTAAGTGAGAGCTATATTAACCATTCATTTACATTGTTAGTTACCATAATATCCTCAAAGTTTAAATTTATTTACAACATTATTATTTACAAAAATGTCACTCATATATATAAAAATTTGTGCCACTATGGATAATTTGTAAAGAGTATGTGATGAGTAAAAAAATGTCTAAGGTGCGAGGCCAGATTACGTCTTAGTATTTACTTTAAAAATTATATTTATTAGGACGTGCAAAACACGTACAGATTACTAGTAATATTATAATGGGAGAGTTGGAGTTGCCATTTGTAGACAACCTATAATTTGTAGACATTTATTCAACCATATAATCTAAACCAATCACTTTTAAGTGGGAGTTATATTAACCATTAATGATGGTAAAAATTACAGCAGATCAGAGCTCTACGACTCCAGCACAGATCTCAAAGCTTCTACATGCAGATTAAACATAACGGGCCTCTTTAACAGGTCCGGACCACCTTCAGGCTCCACTACAAGATATGGGCCTCATTTATGCTCATAAAAAGTGACAGACTAGACCCACTAGGAGAGACACCCAGCCTATGAAGGCTAGGAGTCAAATCTCTTATCCCCTACCCTAATAAGGAAGTTTATCTCTTGAGGGGGAGAAACATATAGGAGATAAAGAATTCATATCGATCTAACGGATATATCTCAATCTCCTAAACTGTTTCTCAGACCTATAAATATTATCCCCCCTCTTCAGTCGGAAGGTAATCAATAGTTTCTCTCTCAAACTCTCTTTCTCTCTCTGGTTCTCTCTCGGTGTTTCAAGCTTTTTACAAGTCCATCAGCCGCATTATTAACCGTCGGATCCAGATCACGATGTTCAATCAACGATCCTGATTCAATCTCATGAGCTCTAATCGCAGTTCACGGTAAAAATGAAAGGTCGGGTTTTTAGTAGTTTCCATCAAATATTAACTCACTATCTGTTTGCTCCTATACCAAAATAAGCAGCAACAGATTGACGCCGTTTGTGTGAAACTACACAAATCAGACTTACCATCATGCCATCAAAGACTAAGAGGCAGAGCGGCGGCCTCAAACCATCGCACCAACACTCTTCGTTAACCAGCTCATCCTGTGTAAGATCTGATTCCTCCTCAACATTCACCTTGATAGCCTAGTCAATCTCCTTTCAATGGAGATGCACCGGGAGGCTCCCAAAAAAATGATCATGAACAACATCCTCAGTACGACCACATCTCAGTCCATAATACGTCAACCGATTCTATAACCTCACGAGGCCCTAAGGGATCTAAAGATCTCTGTTAAATCATCAGTGCGAGATAATAAGGAACTGATCTATGGATCCACTTGGATGAGAGGCACACCCGAGCTGAGGCCTCCTGTAATGCCCCGCCCCATTGCTCAGACGACCTATAAATACTATGTAGTTCCACTGCCCACCACAGGCGGCCTCTCAAAAGGTGGTTAACCGAATTGGTGACTCTTGATCTCAGGCAATAGTATTTATACTCTGATTATCCTCGCAAATTCCCGATATGGGACTAAATTTCACAATCCTCTCACAAATCTCACAGACCAGTCGACTGCTGGCAGTACCAGTTGACTGTCCTCTATCAGTCGACTGCTGGTAGTACCAGACGACTGATCTGGGATATTACATACACCCCCCTTAGAAATCAGCGTCCTCGCTGAGCACAGGGCACACCTCAGTGTAGGACCGTCCTTTCTAGCCGATGTAGTACAGTCCCTTAGATCGGAGATCAGTCATTCCCAACACCGCAGATCCCGGATACCCAACACCGGTTCGGAGATCAATGACTCCCAGCACCGCAGATCGTAGGCCCTCTACTACACTCGGGGTCGAAAGTCGGCTCTGATACCATTTGTAATGCCCCGCCCCAATGCTCAGACGACCTATAAATACTATGTAGTTCCACTGCCCACCACAGGCGGCCTCTCAAAAGGTGGTTAACCGAATTGGTGACTCTTGATCTCAGGCAATAGTATTTATACTCTGATTATCCTCGCAAATTCCCGATATGGGACTAAATTTCACAATCCTCTCACAAATCTCACAGACCAGTCGACTGCTGGCAGTACCAGTCGACTGTCCTCTATCAGTCGACTGCTGGCAGTACCAGTCGACTGATCTGGGGTATTACACCTCCCACTCAAAACATTAGACAAATCGAAGAAGTAACTCTCCTAGATAGAGATCACAACAATCCTCCTCTCACAGGGGGTGCATCGCAATAAGAAGCCTGAGTTGCGAGAATCAAAAGATCCTTAAGTGGAACAAAGGGAACAATGCCCTAGTCACTAGGGCCGAATTGGATAAGTTCAAGCTCAACATCCTCTGGGCTATCCAAGGTAGCCAAGATCTGGACCAGCCCCCCAAAGAAGGATCCGCCGACTCAACTGGATCCAAGATGACCAAGTCCTTCGGCGTATCCAAGAGGTAGAAGATCGTCTAGAGCAGATGAAGAATGAGGATAACCACTCCAGCAGGGCCTACCGCCCCAGTCGACCTCCTTTTAGCAAAACCATCCTTGATGTACCAATCCCGAAGGACTTCAAAGCTCCTCAGTTTGAATTATGAGATAGAGAATCTGACTCGACTAACCATATCGAGAGTTTCAAAACACTATAATGGTCTACAATGTCACTAATGCACTCATGTGCCGAACATTCCCAATAATACTGAAAGATCAGCAAGGGAATGGTACTCTCGGCTAACCCCAGAGTCAATATTCTCCTTTGACCAGATAGCTCGAGGAGCTCTTCATAGCGCACTTCGTTACCAGTCGTAAAACAGAAAAAACTAGTGCCTCCCTTCTGGAACTAATGCAAAAGGAAGGAGAATTGCTAGAAGACTTTGTCAAACGCTTCAAGACCGAAGCAAGGTCGATTTCCTCCTTAGACTCTTCATGGCGATTGTAGCTTTCTGCCACAACGTCATGCATAAAGAACTAACAGCTTCTCTCGCGAAGATGCCTTCTAGAGATTTCACTGAGCTCCTAGAATGGAGTGATAAATACATCATGGTCGAGGAAGCTCTCTATCCTCAAGACAAGTACGATTCATCTTCCGGGAATAACGAAAGAATACAAACGAGGAAGAACCCAGAAAGTTTCAGAAAGATGGCACAGGTCAATGTCGTCCACCTCCAGCACCACGCTTCGACAAGTTCACTCCTCTCAACGCAAGCATATCAGCCATCCTCATGGAAGCTAAAAAGGACAGAATAATCCAACCCCCCCCCCAGATGTCAACGTCTAGCAAGAGGGGAGACAAAAATAAGTGGTGCGCATTTCACAAAGATCATGGACACACTACTGACAACTGTCGAGCCCTTAAAGAAGAACTGGAAGCCCTGATTCGCAGGGGCTATCTCTGCAAATTCATTCATAAAGATAACAACGCCAAAAACCCTCCGCCCAGGGGGGCTAATAAGTGTCAAGAGAGGTCATCCAAACCGCACGACTCTGAACACATGGCCGTTCTCCACTCCATTCACGGAGGCCCTATGGGGGGAGATTTCTACTACTCCCGCAAAGCCTGCGTGAGGAAAGTTAATTCAGTACATAAAGCTCCACCCGCAAAGAGTTTGGGCCTCTCTGTGTCCTTCGTTGATAAAGATCTCGAGGGCATCAAAATGCCTCATTACCATGCACTAGTTATCAATTTATGCATAGCAAATCATAAGGTGCAATGTATCCTCGTAGACAACGACAGCTCCATAAACATCTTCTTCATGGCCGCATTCGATGCACTAAAGCTCTTACGAGATCGAATCAAGCCAGTCGGTTATACACTTCATGGCTTCACAGGTGCACCCGTCCAAGTCAAGGGAATCGTCACACTCGACGTGATGGCAGGAAAAGCCCCAACTATTAGACGGAACCATTAGACTTCCTGATCATCGACATCAAAGCCGTGTACAATGCCATATTTGGTTACCCAAGCATGGCAGATTTTCATGCAGTTGTCTTTACGTTTCACACAAAAATGAAGTTCCCAACAATAGCATGCGTAGGCCACGTTGTGGGAAGCCAACAGACATCGGGAGCATGCTACACCGCTACAATGGGAGGCTCGGTTCTCCCCCTCGATGCCACAGAGCTACTGCAAGAAATCAGTCACAATAATGCCAAGACTGTAAACAAGCTTGAAGCCACTTCCAAATAATCCTACCAAGAACTTCCAAACCTACCAAATCATCTCTCACCAGGTCCAAACTAGTTCTCATCGTAACACAGTAATTAACCTGAATCCCTCGCCCAAAGCCACTCCGCTCATTCAACAGAAACATATAATCCTGCCAAAACACATTGGTGCATCAAAAGCTCTTTCTTTCTCTATGCAAAACAAGGGGAGGCTCGCTCCAAAAAAAGGCAAGTGGCAAGGTCTACCAAGTTGTTCGCCTAATGGCTTATCAACTTAAAGACCCGGGGGCAAGGAGATATCAGCAGGGACTTAGAAAATAGAAAACCTTATAAGGTTGAATGAGGGCATCTAAAACATCCTCTCTTAGTAGTAGTAGCAGCAAATTTTCTTAATTTGTAATAAAGGTCAGCCACTAGAGCAGCAATTCAGTTTTAGTTTTCAATAAAGACCGCTTGCACTACTGGTCACTATATGTAATAACGGCCAGCCACTAGAGCAGCCACTTAGTTTTATTTTCCAATAAAATTTTGTATTAGTTTTTTGCAAAATTCTTGCACAATTCTACGGAAGCATATAATGAGTTAAAAACCAAGCCTACTCCGACAACGGCATCAAAAACTCATTAGAACCTCCTTATAAGGCGAGTTCGGAGCCCATACCATGGTTCGAAGTTACTGTAGAAATTTGCAATGAAGCAAGTTCAGAGTTCGCTTCGTCATTCGATCTGCTTTTGCAATCCATTAGCGCCTCGATGATCGGTCAGAGTCCATATGCATGGCTCGATGTTATTTTAGCAACTTGCGACAAAGCAAATTTGGTGTTCAACTCGTCATTCGATCTGCTCCTACAACCTGTTAATACTTAAACTAACAAGTTCGGAATCCATACCCATGGCTCGGAGTTACTTTAGCAACCTACAACTAAGCACGTTCAGATTTCAACTCGTCATTCGTTCTGTTCCTGAAACTAGCTAAAATCCCTTGAAGACATATTAGAGTTCCAAAATTGTAGATTGTAGTTACTCTAATAAAACTTGTAGAAACTACATTTGGGGTTCAACTCGCCACTCGATGTGACTCTCCCTCAGAGTTGCTCCTACAACAAGCTGAATACAAGGAGAACAAAATTCTAAACTCCATCGCACATCGTTGACAGTTCGTTAGCTATATACAACAGACTTGAGGCCTTGTTATTTTCCTACAAAGAACCCAGTCGATAGCTCATCAATCTCAAACGACGAGATGCACAACAAGGATCAAGCATATGGAAACAATTCTTCAAATTACAGAACTATCACGCAAAGCCATATGTTCAGATCCACTACCGCTACAATTATTTACAAATACAAAACTGCAAGTCGAGAGTCCAACTCTCCCCAAGAGCTCATATGACTAGCCAACCCCCAAGACGACGAATCACAGGATAAGGCACCGACATGTTGAAGACTTCTTATTTCACAAAGCACAAGTCTCATTACAATTGCAGAATTACGATGAGTCTACATACTTAAGAATCGCTATGAAAGTCTTGCAAAAAATGAACAAGAAATTTTCCTGCAAGTCGTTCTTCCAGCTACACACTAAAGGGATGCACCGCCTAAGAGGCACAAACCTCCTCACCGGCCTCCCGCCAGTTAACAACCTCCCAGGGTTGCATCAACTCTTGACGATAAAATTCAAGACAAGTCTCCTTAGGTAGGAGAGCTCCACGTTTACCTTACCACTTTCACCTGAGCAGGGTCCAGCTCCATCTCTCATGAAGCACCGCGCAAAAAAAAGCGTCCCAATGCCATCAAGCGCAATGTATCACAAAGGAGAGCAAGATCAGTGTCCCAAGGACTTCATTCGATGTACACAACTACTTGTTAGCACAGAGAAGAACGAAATTACCTCAACACTGAACAAACACAAGTGACTTCACTTCAATATTGGAAGATTCAGAATACCTACAACTCATTCGCTCTAAAAATGAGTTCGGTGCTATGCATGCCACTTGAGTTCCTCCGACCAACAACTCATCAACTTCGAACAACGAGTTCAGTGCCTTGCGCTTCGCTCAGGTTCCATCAAACAACTCGTTGACTCCAACAAGTTCAATGCTCCGCTCTCCGCTCAAGCTCCATCAACAACTCGTTGGCTCCAAACAACAAGTTCAATGCCTTACTCTTCCCCCAGGCTCTATCAACAATTTATTGGATCCAAACAATGAGTTCAATGCTCTGCTCTCCGCTCGAGATCCATCAAACAACTCGTTAGCTCCAAACAAGGAGTTCAACGCTCCGCTCTCCACTCGAGCCCCATCAACAACTCAATGGCCCCAAATAAGAAGTTTAATTCCTTGCTATTCCTTCAGGCTCTACTAACAAAGTGTTGACTCCAAACAACGAGTTCAATATTTTGCTCTCCGCTTGAGCTCCATCAAGCAACTCGTTGGCTCCAAACAACAAGTTCAATGTCTTGCTCTTCGTTCGAGCTCCATCAACAACTCATGGGCTCCAAACAATGAGTTCAACACTCTGCCACTGTTCGAGCTCCATCAAAAACTTATTGGCTCCAGACAACGAGTTCAATGCTACGCTTACCGCTCGAGCTCCATTAACAACTCGTTGGCCCAAAACATTGAGTTCAACGCTTTGCTCACCGCTCGTGCTCCATCAATAACACGTGGGCTCCAACAACGAGTTCAATGCTCGAGCTCCATCAAACAACTCGTTCACTCCAAACAACGATTTCAACGCTTTACTCTTCGCATGAGCTCCATCAATAACTCGTTGGACCCAAACAACGAGTTCAATACTCCACTCACCGTTCGAGCTCCATCAACACCCTATTGGCTTCAAACAACGAGTTAGATACTCTGCTCTCTACTCGAGCCCCATCAAGCAACTCGTTGACTCCAAATAACGAGTTCAATGCTTCGATTACCGCTCGAGCTCCATCAACAACTCGTTGATTCCAAACAATGGGTTCACTGTCTCGCTCACCGCTCGAGCTCCATCAAGAAACTCGTTGGCTCCAAACAACAAGCTCAATGTCTTGCTCTTCGTTTGAGCTCCATCAAAAACTCATGGGCTCCAAACAATGAGTTCAATGCACTGGTCACCGCTCGAGCTCCATCAACAACTTGTGGGATCCAAATAATGAGTTCAATGCTCTGCTCACCGTACGAGCTCCATCAACAACTTGTTGACTCCAAACAACAAGTTCAATGCTCTACTTATCGGTTGAGCTCCATCAACAATGAATTCGACGCCCTCCACTCTCTGCTCGAGCCCTTTCAACAATTCGCTGGCACCAAACAATGAGTCCAATCCCTTGCGCTCCGCACAACCTCCATCAACAACTCATTGACTCCAAACGAGTACAACGCCCCACTCTTTGCTCAAGTCCTTCCTACAACCCTTCATCTTCATGCAATAAGCTCAACATCGAACACCTTCTTAGAGTTACCTCTACCAAACTTGCTGAGCACAAACAGTAAGTTCAACGTCTAACTCTGTCAAAGAGTTCCATATTAACTTGCTGGGATCAAATGACAAGTTTTACATTCAACTCCTTCTCAAGAGTTGCTACAAAATTTTTTAGGTGCCAATGGCAAGGTCAAACGTTCAACTCCGTCATGGATTTCTCTTTTAACTTGTTGGGATCAAACAACAAGCTCTACATGCTAAGTCAAAAAGTTGCCTCTACACAAACTTGTTAGGCGTAAACAGCAAGTTCAAATATTCAACTCCGTCTCAGAGTTGTCCCCTAACTTGCTGGGATCAAACAGTAAGTTCAACACCCAACTCCATTGAAGAGTTTTCTCTGCAAACTTGCCGGGCGCAAACAGTAAGCTCAAACATCCAACTCCGTCAAAGAGTTATCTATCAACTTGTCGGGCGCAAACGGCAAGTTCAACATTCACTCCATCTCAAAGTTGCCTCTCTAAACTTGCTAGGTACAATTAATGAAATAGGGTGGCCAGATTCCACCTTTTTCTTCAAAAAAAAAACTTGCTGGGTACAACGACATGTTCAACGTTCAACTCCAACTAGAGTTGTCTCTACAAACTTGCTGGGCACAAACAATAAGTTTAAACGTACAACTCCATCATAGGATTCTCTATTAACCTGTCGGGATCAAACGACAAGCTTTATGCACAACTCCGTCTCAGAGTTGTCACTCCAAACTTGTTAGGCTCAAACAGCAAGCTCTACATCCGGTCGACCAAAGATTTGCCTTTCAAAACTTGATGGGTACAAACGGCATGTTCAACGTACAATTCCATCATAGGATTCTCTACAAACCTGTGGGGATGAAACGGCAAGCTCTACGCACATCCGTCTCAGAATTTTCTTTCCAAACTTATGGGGCGCAAACGATAGGTTCAAACGTTTAACTTCATCCCATAATAGCCTTAAAAAACTTGCTGTGATCAAATGGCATGTCCGCTACAACTCTTCTAGGTCAGCTACATATACAAGATCCAATGATTAAAGCACTCTACTCCTAGACTGACAGAACGTTCGTCTAATGATGAAACGCTCAATCGACAAAACAAGCGAACAACACAATGCTTGGTCGACAAAAGAGTGGTTCACAAAAATGAGCGACAGGATGTTTTGATCGACAAGTACAATAAACAAAAACTCAAAATTTCAAAGGAAATGTGAAAATTTTCTTGCCACTTAACTCAAATCAAGAAGATTTATCTCCTACCTCGACACACGAGCTCCTTGCAACTCCAAACAATGCAAGCTCCTTGTATAATCTAAAAGCAATGGTGAAAATCTTAAAAATGTGCAAAAAATCCAAATCTTGGCTCTCAGGTTCTAAACGAAAATGAAGGGGGTCGATTCGGGTTGGGTCTCCAAAACCAAACCCATAAAACCAACCCAAAAATCCAAAAGATGTGGAACTAAATGGTTGCGGGTATAGGTTCCAAACCCGAACTGCCAAAACCCAAAAAATCCTTCTTCCTCCTCCACTTCTTCTTCAAAAAATTGAACAGAGCACCGACAACAACGACCACGCTTGTCACTCGACTACGAAGCTCCAACAGCTCCATCAAAACTTCATCGCTCGAGCCCCCGAAGAAATCTCAAAAACTCGATGCTCTTCTTCGCAACTCAACTCTGAGCTCTCGCTTCGTCAAGAGCTCCGCCAAAACACCTGGTCGACGACTTTGCCAAAGCTCGATCGTAACTCGATGCCAACTCAGTAGCTCGACCAAGAGCTCATAACTCGACAAATAGCAAGCTCATAGCTCAACCAAACAACGAGCTCATAGCTCGACTAAAATTCAAAAGGTGGAGCTCGACAACCACTCCACCTCCATAGCTCGACCAAAGGAGAAAATCTCATAGTTCGACCAAGGGTTTCTCAAGCTCATAGATCGACCGTGTCTCACAAGCTGCATAGCCCGAGTAATTGGAAGTTCGACGACAAAAAATAGAGCTCACCCAAAAAAAAAAAAAAAACAAACAGACCTAGACCAAACCCATAGCTCGACAGAGGTGAAAGCTCGATGACGATCCATATCTCGACATAGATCGTAGCTCTACGAGGGTGGTAGCTCAACAAGCTAATAGCTCGATGGAGATCTTAGCTCGATGGTGAACAAGTGCTCCTAGCTCAACTCTCCTGTAGCTTGACCAAGTTCGAAGAAAGGCACGTAGCTCGACCAAACCCAATTCCATAGCTCGGCCAAAGTCGAAAGCACATAGCTTGAGTTCATCGGTCAAGCTAGGTGGTCTCCACAGCCTCTGCTAGCTCTTGGATATCCCCAAAATGCGAGCGCTCACCTGATCCATGGCTCGGATTTTGCCACGTCGCCCTCCGCTCAAGCTCGCTCTCCACCACTTGATTTCACTTAGTGGGTGAGCTCCCCTATAATGGGCGCTCCAGAATGTGCCACGTCGCCAATGATCACAGTGACCAGATCTCAGCCACTCAATCGCATCAGTGGGCAAGCAAACATCTGATCGATGTGCTCGCTCGCTTCAAAATTCGCGCGCAGTCTGACTATTTGAGAAAAATCCCATAAATTCATTTTAAGTTCAAAAAATTAAATAAAGAATTCAAAAATAATTATTTAAATTCGAAAAAATAATTAAAATTTTTGAAAAAATTGGGTTTATTAATTAAAAAATTCAAAAAAGTGATTTTGAAATTGGAAAAAATGTTTAAAATTTCCTGAAAATTTAGAAAAATCAGAAAAAATATAGAAAATTTCAGGAAAATATTCGCCGCCATCAGAAGCCACTGATTAGTCCAAGGTATCTCCAGGCACAATGAAAGCTAAGATTGTATTTTAGAATCCAAAAGTAAGGCGTACTACTCCCCGAAAGCCAAGAAAATTATCTTTCAAGAGTTGGGGGCTTATGATAATGGTTAAAATCACAGCAGATCGAGCCTTACGATTCCAGCACGGATCTTAAAGCTTGTATAGGCAGATTAATCACAACGGGCATCTTTAACAGGTTCGGACCTCCTCCAAGCTACTGTACAAGACATGGGCCTCAATCAAGCCCATAAAAAGTGACAGACTATGCCCACTAGGAGAGACGCCTAGCCTATGAAGGTTATGACTCAAATCTATTATCCCTTAACAAGGAACCTTATCTTTTGAGGGAGAGAAACATAAAGGAGATAAGGAGTTCATTTCGATCTAACGGATACATCTCAATCTTCTAAACTATTTCTCAGGCCTATAAATACCCTCCCCCCTTCAGTCAGAAGGTAAGTTATAATTTCTCTCTCAAACTCTCATTCTCTCTCTGGCTCTGACTTGAGCGTCGCAGGGTCTATCGCCGGGGCAAACCTCCGATGTTTCAGGCTTTTTGCAAGTCCATCAGCCGCATCAGCAACCGTCAGATCCAAATCACGGTGTTCAATCAACGATCCAGATTTAATCTCAGGAGCTCTAACCGTATTTCACGGCGAAAATCAAAGGTCAGGTTTTTCGTAGTTTCCATCAAATATTAACTCACTATCTGTTTTCTCCCACACCAAAATAAGTAGCAACAACCATTCATTTACTCAACTATTATTAGTTGCCATAATACCCTCAAAGTTCAAATTTATTTACAACATAATTATATACAAATGTGTCACTCATATAAAATAAAAGTTTGTGCCATTATGGGTAATTTGTAAAGAGTATGTAATGAGTAAAGGGAGGTCTCAGGTTCGAAACCAGATTACGTCATATTAATTACTATATATATAAAAATTAACTAAAATGTGCATCGCACATGTAGATTACTAGTATATATAAAAGCAAAATAGTGTATTTATTGTTAGATTTATGTCTTGAATACTATGTTTAATATGAAAAAAAAATAAGTGAATCGAGAAGAAGTTTGAAACGAAAATTAGAGACGAAGTGTGGTTGTTTTCTAGCTAAGAAGAGGGTGACAGTCGACTGTTAATGTAGCAGTCGAATGCAACCAGGCAGAGCATGGCTCGACTTTAGGATCAGAGAGCAGTCGACCGACAGTGGTGCAACAACAGTTTTAGGCATGATCTTAGTAAATATGTTTGAGCAGTTTTTTTCTCTAAGTAAGATTTTACGGCAGATATCGTGCAGCTTGCTCTTCAGGGTATATCGGACAGTATTGGATCAAGATTACAAACCTATGGTTTCTTTACATCTCTATATAACAATGTAATGGCCTCCATGAGAGGTAACACTTTATCTGAGAGTGTTCTCTATTATAAATAGTAGAGTATCTTCTAGTGATCTTTGTGAGATAGATAGATTCTCGGTGAGAGTAAATGTAACTCTTGTATATTCTCCAGTTAAATAATATCTCGGTTATTTCACCTCCGGATTAAGTTCATCGAAGGAGGATAAATCTGTAGTGCCCAACAATGCCCACAAAGACCTTGATACACCAATAACAAGATTCAACCACAAACGCAAGATCTCACAAACACGAAAATAAACGATATGTAGAGATAATCAATACTTATTACTCAAAAAATACAAAGATACAAAGAGATCTCTCTCTAATCACACACACACACACACACACACACACACACACACACACCCACACACCCACCTACACCTTTGATAGCACTTGGGACAAAAACTCTCTTGAATTTTTTTAAGTTATGTTACTCAAATTCTAGCATTTACATCTATATTTATAGCCTTCACGTACATCCTAAATGATAAACACAAATACGGCCCAAAAGAATCCAAACCTGAGACCCAATTCGGTATCCTGCGCACGTTGCGGTTTGTAATACCCTGATTTTTCAATAAATGAAAAATTATTTATTTTGCACGTAGTGTGCACGTGCAATATTTTGTTTGGATTATTTTATCATGATGTGTATATTTAAAAATATTTTCTCAAATTATTTTAGTACAAAAAGCCTTTCTTTAAAGCCTTATTTTAATTTAATGGAAAAGCCCTTTTTCTTAAAAGCCCAAATGTATTTTATTTTATTTATTTTTATAAATTATTTTGGCCCAAAAAGAAAGCCCATGAATTAATCTATTTTAATTAAACTTGTCATGTAGAAGACTTTTTTTAACTAATTTATTTTTTTGTACAAATTTAGAATGTACAAATTTTGGCCTAGTTGCATGCACGTGCACTACACGTACACGTGCTATGCACACCCTAGGGGGGAGGCCGGGATTCATTCTTTTGGAGGAAATTTTGATTTCTGGTATGGTGATCATGGGGGTAGTTTCATGGAAGTGGGTAGTTTTTCTAACTCCTACTTTGATCTAGACCCTTCATTCTACAACCACCAAAGCAATCTTGGCCCTCCATTTCACTCATTTCCTAGTATAAATACCCCCCCCCCCCCCCTCTCATGGCTAATTTTCATATGCAAAGTATATTTTCAAGTTGTAGTATTGTAATAGTGTGAGTTATAAAAGATAAGAGAGTTGTGTGGGTTTTTGTTTGCTTGGAGTGGCCGGCATCACAAGGGGCTAGGAAGCATTCGGTGGGGGCTAAGGAAGCATTCGGCTTTGTGCTAGGAGGCTTGGAGTTTGTGCACTCTTTTGGCTAGGAGGTGGTGCTTTCATCTACAAGGACTTGGTTGCTTTTTTGTGTTTTCTCTCCATTCAAGGTGGGTAAAACATTTCATATTTCTAATATAGATCCATGCTAGTTTTAACTATTAAAGATGCATGAAAAATACTAATAAGAGCCCACTTAAATTGAGTAGTTAGTATGTGAATTGTTTGAAATGTGGTGATTAATTTGTATATGGCTCTAGTATTAAAATTTAAATGTGGGTAGAATGCTCCATGATTATTAGTATGAAGCTGTGATGGTGATTAAACTTATTTAAGAATGTCGATTAGTATGATTTGAAACATAATGCATGAATGAGTATGCTTGTTAATTGTGAAATTGAAACATGGAACTTATTAAGAAAGAGTACACCTTATTTTGAAGAAAAATGAAATACTTGTATGGTTGAGATGTGATTTATGCAATTGATAAGTGAGTATTTTTCATTGTGACAAAGGTAGATTAAATGAAAGTACTACTCATAAAATTAGTAGTTGACTTGTGATGAATAGACTTTTATTGTTGATATGGATGTGGACTATTACAAACATATGTATCGGTTGAATTAAGAACTAATATCAGTAAATTATCACTATGAAATCATTGAATAAAAAGATTAGTAGATCAATTATTTGGCAATGTCGAAAATACAATATATTGTAGCTTAATAAATAACTCTTGGATTTGTGTGTGAAAAATACATTTCTTTAGTGTCAAAAATTATTTTCCCTTACTGGTATGAACTGTATATGATTGGGGATTAATCTGGAAGTTTTTAGAAAATTTTACCAAAGCAATAAGAAACTATGGTTATTTGAACATCGAGTTGTTTTTAAAAACAGTACGAATATAACACATATGGATTTTTGTTTGGGTTTGTGACAGCCCGAGCCAGTGGCTCAGGCGGTCTTCGACTGCGGTTTGCTTCTCTGGTTTGCACAGTTCGAATCCCAGGATCAACACTTCTTTTGTTTAAATTCTCTTGAAACTAGTAATCAGCGAGCTGGGAGTATTTATAACTCCCAGTAGCTTTTATACTGTGTTCGGCGACCGGCCTAGCGGCCTGGGCTCTGTGCTGTGTCGGTGCTGTGCCTGGTTCGATTCTTGGGATCGGCATATAGGAAAAATTATTTTTTTGGGAGTTTTTGATGTCCAAAAATTATAAAAAAATATGGTAATTCTCATAAAAATGCAAGAAATTTTATAAGATTGAGTTGGGTATTATTTGAATAAAATACAAGGTGGTTTGTGAACAAAAAGCACAATTAGAGCTATGGTTCTAAGATACACTTAAGAAAATTATAGTTTATAAAGATTAAGTGAAATAGGCTATTATAAAGTAATTGGCGAAAAGTACCTTGTTGTGTGACATGATATTGTTTATTCTCACTTGTGAATATTGTGCAAAATATGAAGTATGAATGTTTATTAGTGATATTATGAAGTGCATGAGTTCATGTATGATCATGGAACTTAGAAATCATGTTGATGAAAGAAAAAGAAATTGTTGGCTATAAATATGAATTTTATGAGTTAAAGGTATTCATTATGGACTTGTGAACAAAGTGTAATCATGAATTGAAAGAGAACATACATGTGAGTTTGAGGACTCGACATGGAAATTGTTATGAGTTGAAGATTGTGAAATGAAATTCGAACTAGAGTAGCTAAGTCTCCCCGGCATTGAAAAAGAAAATGAATTGAGATGAAATTAGACCAAGGTTGGTCATGATGAAACAAATGAATAAGTCCGGTTGATGGAGAGGCTAACTCTGGAGATTATTTTGTTCATGATTTTTAATAAAACTAAGGACTAGTACATAGTGGTGATGTGATGAAAGTAGAAGAAAAACACGGGTATGGGGGCCAACGGATTTGCGGCGAGAGGGTATTCACAGGTCCTTCACGATGCGTCGTGACATGGCGTGGATACCGCTCCCGAGTACCGTCCCGGTGGCGACGCTCGTGGGATGTTCGAGTGGCTATGGGTGGTGCCATTGTTTCATGGCGGAGGCTGAATTGTCCATAGGTTGCCTGCTCGATGCGTCGTGTCAGTGCGTGGGATTCCCCTCCAGGCTGCCTGGACATGGGCTCATAGATCATAGGATATCTAAGACACTACCGTAGTTATAGTAGTAGACTAAGTCATAACGGGGGATGGAACCCTATCAAGATGAAGAACGAATAAGGGCTTGCCCTCGGACCTATGTAGTATGGGATGCATAGAATCCGAACAAGTGCGCATTAGTGTCATGTAACATAATTAACTGCATTAAGGACTAAGTGCACAACCACAATACGACATCAATAGGGTAGTCCCTTTAGTTTGAATTGTGACAAGTTTGTGTTTGCTAAATATGAAAAGTTAAGTTATACTATTTCCGGCATAGAGAGGATGACCGTGTATAATGTTCGTCGGTTGAATAAACTGACGTACCCACAGTCTTATATGCAGGTATATGTCATGTTAAAGATTAAAGAAGAATGGATGCTTAAAGATTGTATCATGTTGTTGTACTTTATTTCAATTGTTGTAAATTTTACTTCCGTTGTGCAAAAGAAAGATATAATTATGATGTAATCTCTGATGTATGATGAAAAGTTTTAATTTTCCTGTAAAATTGTACTAAAGAAAGTGAAAAGATCCTGTAGAACATCTCGAATTCAGTGTATTTGGGATTCGGGGCGTTACACGGTTGACTGCCCTCCTTGGCAGTCCACTGCAATGAGTCTCCCCAAAATGGAGAGCAAACATAGTCGACTGTGCGGTTACTTTTGTTGTTGCTCTTACTTGTTGTGTCTGCTACTCTTGCTGTTGTACTTGCTGTCGCTTCATGTCTTCTCCTTTTTCACACTCTTATGCTAGTGTATTAGGTCCACAAATCCTAACAAAATATTGTGCATTTTTGTTTGCTTAATGCGGTCCACTTACTTGGTTATTCGTGGTGATCGGTTATCACATAACTCAGTAATTCTCACTATAGTGTGTGTGTGGGTGGAGTAGGGGGGGGGGGGTGTATAACCTACACTTCTATGCATATGCTTATCAAGTGTAATTCATACAACCAATCTCACAACTACAAAAAGAGGCAAACTAGCAACACCAAATAGTAAATGTAGAGTAGACTTATAAGAACCAAAGCATTGTAACAACATTAGCCAAAAAGTCCTCCCATGTTTATATTTTAAAATATATTTAAAGAAAATGTTGAATGTAGCAACTGTATTTCTTTAATAAGAAATTAAAAAAAATAAGCCTAGAGAAAGTTCTCAATTATTAATCTACAATGTCTTATGCAGAACATGCAAATTGGATGTGCAAATAAATTTAGTAATAATAAGCGAGTAGAAAAGTTTTTAGCCGGACCACACAAATAGTTTCTCTTTAATTATACTACTCTATTAGCAAACCAAAATCATGTGCATCTTTTTTAATTACTTAACTTATCAAAATTTGGAAGACTTATCAGTTGTTTCAATTATACTAATAACTATTCTAAGTGTTGATGCTTATTTTTATGTGGAAGCAAATAGATAGGGAGTTTATATTTGAATACAACTACTAAAGATCTAACCTGTGATCGTCGCCACAAAAAGTAGTCAGAGATCCCGATAGTGGATCTAGATCGTTGATTGAACACGTGATCTGAATCCGACGGTAGCTGGCACGGCCGATGGACCTGCAAAAAGCATGAAACACCAGGGGTGGCTACGACGACAGGCCCTTCGAAGCTCAAGTCAAAACCAGAAAAAGAAAGAGAGTTTGATAGAGATTTTGCAGATTTATTGATTACCTTTTAACTAAGTAGGGGGAGGGTACTTATAGGCTAGAGAAACAGTTTATGAGATCGACATGGATCTGTTAGATTGATATTATTTCATGATCTCTTGTTGATTTTCCCCCTTAAAAGATAAGACTCTCTTGTCTGTGGATAAGAGATTGACTTACAACCCTCATAAGCTTGATGTCTCTCTTAGTGAGCCTAGTCACTTTTGATGAGTTTAAGAGCGACTCATGTCTTGAAGATGAGCCTGAAGAAGACCCAGACTTGTTAAAGAGTCCCGTTATGACTAATCTACTTGTAGAAGCCCTAGGATCTGTTCTGGAATCACACGACCATGAATTATTGTGATTTTTACCATTATCATAAGTCCCCACTCCTGGAAGATAATTTTCTTGGTTTTCGGGAAGTAGGTCGCCTTATCTTAGAATTCTGGGACACAATCTTGGCTTTCAGGGTCGATTGAAGATACCTGGAACTGATCAGAAGCTTGTGGAAGCAACGAATATTTTTATGGACTTTTCTGGAATTTTTCATAATTTTTCAGATTTTTAATAACTTTTCCACAATTAATAATTACTTTTTCGAATTTTAATTAACTATTCCAATTTTTTGTTATTTTTTGGGAAATTTTAATTATTTTTCAGAATTTAATAATTATTATTAGAATTTTTAATTAAAATTTTGAATTTTAAAATATTTTTTGGGGATTTTTTTATTTTTATCTAACCTGCACAAATTATAAAGCAATTTTTAGCGTTGATCATCACTTGGCTCTATCGCTGTGTGGTTTGGACAACTGTGATGGTGTTATGATGGTGATGATCAGCGTAACACAATCTGGTTCGTCGATCATGATGGAGCTTGCGAATCTAGGCGATCGAGCGGATGAGAAGGAGAGCGGATCGGTAGGGATGAAGTGCTTGACGTGGCCACATCTGGGATGTCCATCTCAAGGGGGTGAAATTTTCTTGAACCGATAGCAATAATCGGCTATGAGAACCCCTTAGCTCAGCTAACCATTTTGCCGATCTCCTCTTGGTTTTTTGGGTGATGGAGCTCGGTGAGGCTGCTTAAGGTGAGGAAGGAGCTCGACAGTGCTACTGTTGGTGAGCTACGAGGTCAGCGAAGCCTCGAAGGAGCTCGATGAAGCCTCGAGCTCGGCAACTTGGAGTTCTCGGAGCTCAACTACGCCAGGGAGGAGCTCGGGCGAAGTCTCAAGCTCGATGACTTGGAGTTCTTGAAGTTTGGAGCTCTGCGAAGACTTGGAGGAGCTTGGCGTAGCCTCGTGCTCGGTAACTTGGAGTTCTTGGAGCTCGGCGAAGCCAAGGAGGAGCTCGACAAAGCCTCAAGCTCGACGACTTGGAGTTCTTGGAGTTTGGAGCACTGTAACGCCAGGGAGGAGCTCGGTGGTTATGCGTTATGCGAGGAATTGAGCTCGGTGGTGCTTCTTCACTATGCTGATAGGTGGGTGATGGTTTTGGAGTTGGGTTTGCATGAGCTTTGAGTTGCTATTAGCCAAGTGCTGGAGTTGGCTTGAACTTGAAGTTGTGTTTTGTGGTTTTGGATCCTTGCTATTCTTTGGATTGGAGTTCGAGTCAGCTTGGAGCTTGCTGTTCTCTTGGGAGCATTAGTCAGGTTTGAAGTTTCTGGTGTAGTTGAGTAAGGAGCTAGGGAGCTTTGCTGAGTTGACATTGTTCATGCAAGACTTTGATCAACCTTAGTTAGTCCCCCTAGTAATCCTTTATTTCAATCTTCATGGCTCAAATATTTATAGTACTAGAACAATTTCCATCTGCAACCCGACCACAGAAGAGACTTTGTACTTCCAAATTGTCCACGTCCTTTACCCAACTCCAAGGAGAAAGAATATCCCATCAAATAGTTTTGACTTCAAGCTTAATTGCAACTGTGAATGCTTTATGTTAATTTGGGCTTCGAATGAGTCGATGATCATCTAATTTTGTTTGGAGATTCCAAGTGTTTGTTGAGTGGTCTACCTCATCGAATTGCACTTTTGTCGACCAAACGTTGTGTTGTTCACTTGTTCTGTCAATCAAATGTATCGTCACTCATTTTGTTGAACCGCTCTTTCATCGACCAAGCATTGTGTTATTTGTTTCTTTTATTGATCGAGCATTTCATTGTCAGACTAGTGCTGCGTAAGTAGCGAACCTAGAAAATCTGTTGCAAGAATAAACTTCGAAAGGCAGTAGGACTGCGGGCTTTATGTTTGATCCCAGCAAGTTTGTTGAGACAACTGTGAGATGGAGTTGAAAATTTGAACTTTTTGTTTGTTCCCAACAAGTTTCCAGAAGCGTCTTTGAGACGGAGTTGAAAGTCAAACTTGCTGTTTATGTCGGCAAGTTTGGAGAGACAACTCTGAGACGGAATTGAACGTAATACTTGCTGTTTGATTCCAGCAAGTTTAGAAAGATAACTCTGTGATAGAGTTGAACATTTGAACTATTCGTTTTCACTCGACAAGTTTGTAGAGATAACTCTGTGACGGAGTTGGACATTTAAACTTGCTGTTTGTGCCCAGCAATTTAGTATAGGCAACTCTTCGATGGAGTTGATGTAGAGTTTATTGTTTGATCCCAGCAAGTTTATAGCTACAACTCTGATGTGGAGTTGAACATTTGAACTCACTGTTTGTGCCCAACAAGTTTGTGGAGTCAACTCTCAGGCGAAGTTGAAAGTAGATCTTGATGTTTGATCCCGACAAGTTTGGAGAGATAACTCTGAGATTGAGTTAGTTGTAGAGCTTGTCGTTTGATTCCAAAAAGTTTGGTGAGACAACTCGAAAATGAAGTTAGTTTAGAGCTTTTTGTTTGATCCCGGTAGGTTTGGAGAGACAACTTAGAGATGGAGTTAGCAATAGAGCTCGTCGTTTGATCCCGACAAATTTTGAGAGAAACTCTGGGACGAAGTTGAACATTGAACTTGCTATTTGCGCCCAACAAATTTTGTAGAGACAATTCTAGGCTGGCATTGGGCATCGAGAATTGCATGCAAATAAGGGGTTATTAGAAGCGCTTGAGCTAAAAGCGAGGCGTTGAACTCGTTGTACGGAGTTAACGAGCTATTGATGGAGCTTGAGCGAAGAGCGGCAAATCGGAATCTTGATATGTAGTGAACGAGTTGTTGATGGAGCTCGAGTGGATTGTAAGTCATTAAACTCGTTATATGAAATTAAAGAGTTGTTAACTGAATTCAGGCGAAGAGCTGGGTGTCGAACTCGTTGTAAGGAGTTAACAATTTGTTGAAGGAGCTCGAGCAGAGAGCAGGGAACCGGACTCATTGTATGTAGTAAACGAGTTGTTAATGGAGCTCGAGTGGAGAGCGGGGCAGCGAACTCATTATTTGCAGTCAGTTGATGCCGATGGAGCTCGAACTTGGCGTCGAACTCGTTGTTTGGATTCAACGGGTTGGCCGATGGAGCTCGAGCAGTGAACAAGACATCGAACTTGTTGTTTGAAATCAACGAGTTGTTGACGGAGCTCGAGCAGTGAACAAGGCATTGAACTTGTACTATGGAGTCAACGGTATACTGATGG
The DNA here is from genome assembly GCA_017893485.1 of Hemerocallis citrina. NCBI lineage: Eukaryota > Viridiplantae > Streptophyta > Magnoliopsida > Asparagales > Asphodelaceae > Hemerocallis > Hemerocallis citrina. Next base: position 433,692,850 of record CM030358.1, on the reverse strand, counting down.
AGCTCAAGCGGAGAGCAGAGTGTCAAACTCGTTGTTTGTACTCTAAGAGTTGCCAATGGATCTTGAGGGGTGAGCAAGGCATCAAACTCTTCGTTTGGAGTCAACGTGTTGCTGATGGAACTCGTGTGAAAAGTGGGGCATTGAACTCAATGTTTGGTGTCAACTAGTTGTTGATGGATCTTGTGTAAAAATCCAAAGTGTAGAACTTGTTTTTTGGAGTCAATGAGGTGTTGATGGAGCTCGAATGATGAGAAAGGTGATGAACTTGTTGTTTGGAGTCAACGAGTTGTTGAGGACCCTAAGTGGTAAGCGGTCCACTGAAATTGTTGTATGGAGTCAGCGAGCTTTTGACGGAACTTGAGCAAAGTGCAGGATGTTGGACTCATTGTGTGGAGTCAACGAGTTATTGATAGATCTCGTGTGAAGAGCTAGACATTAAACTGGTTGTATGGAGTTGACAATCTATTTCATCGAAGAACTCGAATGGCACACGAAGCGCTTAACTTATTTCGAGGGGCGAATGAGTTGTGGGCATTTTGAATCCTCTTCATATTGAAGTGAAGACATTTTGTTTATTCAGCGTTGAGGTGATTTCATTCTTCTTTTTGCTGACATGTAGTCATGTACAATGAACGGCTTCGGGACGTCGAGCTTTCTTTCCTTTGCAATACGCTTCACTTGACAGAGTTGAGACTTGTCTATTTGTGTGGTGCATCATGCGGGATGGATTTGAAGCGTGCTCAGGTGAAGGTGGTAGGAGAGACTTGGAGCTTTCCCTCCTAACGAAGTCTTGTCTTGAATGTTATCGTCAAGAGTTGAAGCGGCCCATGTAGTTGGAAAAATGGTCTGTAGGACAGCTTGTTGTATAGTGTTTGAAAAAATTTCTGTAACGATGCTTAGGCATGGAACATAAACTAATTGTAATTCTGCAGTTGCAACGAGACTTTTTGTTCGCCAATTAAGAAATTATTTACATGTTTGTGTCTTGTCTTGTGAGTCATCGTCTTGGGGGTTGGCTAGTCGGAGGAGCTGCTCTTGGGGAGAATTGGACTCCAGACTTGTCGTTTTGTCCTTAGCTAGTTGTGTGAGTAACTTTATGGAAGATTTGGACTCTGAACTTACTGTATAGGTCCTCTAACAAATTGTGAGAGTCACATCAAGTGTCGAGTTGAACTCTGAATTTTGGTTTTTTGTAAGTTTGTTGGAGTAACTGCAATCCATGATTTTGGACCTTTAACCTGTCTTTAAGGAAATTTAACTAGTTTCAGGAACAATCGAATAGCGAGTTGAGCTCTGAATGTGTTTTTTTGCAGGTTGCTAAAGAAACTTCAAGCCATAGGTATGGATTTCGAACTTGTTAGTTTAGGGATTCAACAGGTTGCAGAAGCAGATCAAATTGCGAGTTGAGCTCTGAACTTGCTTTGTTGCAAATTGCTAGAGTGTCTCTAAGCCATGGGTATGGATTTCGAACCTGTCTTATAATAAGATTTTAATAAGTTTTTTGTGTCATTTTTTAAGAGTAAGCTTGGCATTTAACTCATTGTATGCATTCGTAGAGTTGTACAATAATTCTGCAAAAATTAATATTAAAATTTACTGGAAAATAAAACTAAGCGGCTGCTCTAGTGTCGTCCTTAATTATATGCAGTGACCAATAGCGAAAGCATTCTTTATTTAGAAAAATACTGAAAATACATAGAGGAGGCGGGCATTTAGAGCCCTTGTTGAAGTTCATGAGGTGTTTCACTTTTCAAGTCCATGTTGATATCTCCTCTCCCCCCCCCCCCCCCCCCGGGATCTTCAAGTTGATGAGCCGCTAGGCGAACAATTTGGTAGACCTTGCCTTGACTTGCCTATTTTGGAGTAAGCATCCAATTGTTTTGTAGAGAGAAGGGGAGATCTTCAGGTTGGCCAATATGTTTTGGTAGAACTAGTTCAGTCTGTTGATTGAGCAGAGTGGCTTTGGGTGAGGGGTTCAAGTCTATTACTGTATTCTGATGAGGTGAACTTGGACCTTGTGGGAGATGGTTTGGCAGATTTGGAATTTTTTGGCATGATTGTCTACGGCAGTGGCTTCAAGCTTATTTATGGGCTTGGAGTTATTGTTACTATTTTCCGGCTGGAGTTCTTTGGCATCTAGGAGGAGAACAGGCCTTGTTATGGCGGTGTAGCATACTCGTACTTCCTGTTGGGCTCCCTACAATTTGGCCTACGTCTGTTGTTATTGGAAACTTCATTTTCATGTGGTAGGCAGAAGAAACTGCATGAAAGGCCGCCAGGCCTGGATGGCCAAATATTGCATTGTACATGGCTTTGATGTCGACTACCATAAAGTCCAGCGCTTCTGTTCGAGTAGCAGGGGCTTTACCTACTGTCATATCGAGTGTGACGATTCCCTCGATCTGAACGGGGACACCAAAGAATCCGTGAAGTGTATAACTGGCTGGCTTGAGTCGGTTTTGGCCAAGCTTCAGGCCGTTGAAAGGGTTCATAAAAAAGGATGTTTACTGAGCTACCATTATCCACCAGGATGTAGCGTACCTCATGACTTATCATGCGAAGGTTTATGACAAATGCATTGCAATGAGGTGTTCAGACACCTTCCAAGTTGGGACCCCGATGCTTTTGACAGGTGGAATGTTATGTACTGAGTTGACTTCTCCGATGAAGGCTTTGCGGGAGGAGTTGGAATCTCCCCACATTGGACCTCTGTGACTGGAGTGGAAATTGGCCATGTGTTCTGAGTCTTAAGAATCGGAGGGCCTCTCTCGACGCTTATTAGCTCCCCGTGGCGGAGGGGTTTCGGCATTGTTGTTTTGTTGAACAAATTGAGAGAAATAGCCCCAACGAATCAGACCTTCAAGTTCTTCTTTGAGGTCTCAGCAGGTGTCGGTAGTGTGTCCATGGTCTCTATAAAATACACACCACTTGTTCAGATCTCTTCTCTTTCTAACTGTAGACAGCTTGGGGGGGGGGGGGATTATTCCGTCCTTATCAACTTCCATGAGGTTTTCTAATACGCTTGCATTGAGAGGAGTAAACTTGTCGAACCATGGTGCTAGAAGTGGATGGCATTGACCCGCACCGTCTTTTTGAAACTTCCTAGGTTCTTCTTCGCTTGCATTCTTCCATTTGTTCCCGGAAGGTTAATCGTTCATGCCTTCAAGACAAAGCGCTTCCTCCGCTCTGATATATTTGTCACTCCTTTCTAGGAGCTCAGTGTAATCTTCAGGAGGCTTCTTCGCAAGAAAGGCTTTCAGGTCTTTGTTAGTGACGTTTTGGCAGAAAGCGGCAGCCTCCACTGATGAGTCTAGAGATGAGATGGACCTTGATTAGGCTGTAAAGCGCTTGACAAAGTCTTTCAGCAGTTCTCCGTCCTTTTACTTTAGTTCCAACAGGGAAGCAATTGTTTTTTCAGCCTTGTGTCTAGTGACGAACTGCTCTATGAAGAGCTCCTTAAGCTGGACGAAAAGAGAACATTGACTCTGGAGTGAGGCGGGTGTACCATCCCTTGCTGATCCTTTCAGAGTTACGGGGAACATTCAACACATAAGCACATCGGTGGCACTGTAGACCATCATGAGAGTTTTAAAACTCTCATTATGGTCGACCGGGTCTGATTCTCCATGACTCGAATTGAGGAGCATTGAAGTTCTTCGGAATGGGTGCATCAAGGATTGATTTGCTGAAAGGAGGTCGCCTGAGGGCGATAAGACCTGCTGGAGCAGTTCTCACGTTCCTTATCTGATCCAGGCGATCTTCTACTTCTTGGATGCTGCAAAAGACTTGGTCGTCCATCCTCTTCAATCTAGTTGAGTAGCTGGAGTATTCTCTTGATGGAATAGAGTGGTAGTTCCATGAGCATCGACCCTGACCTTGAGTTCCTCGTATAGCTTGGAGGATGTCATGCTTGAAATTTTTTAGTTCGACCTTAGTGATTGTGGTATCTTTCTCTTTATTTCTCTCAAGATGCTTTCGACTCTTACGAGTCGGACTTCTTTCTGTAGTTCGCCCCATATGAGAGGATGAGTATCTTGATCTTTGCCTTGGGGGAGAGTTGTTTCTCTGGTTCACTTGACGTTCTGAGCGGGAGGCCATGGTTCGGGCGCGCCTCTCATCCAAACAGATCCTCAGATCAGTTGCTTGTTGTCTGGTGCTAATGATTTGGTAGAGATCTCTCAACCTACGTGGACTTCACGAGGCCATTGAATCGGTGGAAGCATTATGGACTGAGATATGGTCGTACAGAGGGTGTTGTTTATGACGGCATTGTCAGGAGCTCCCTGGTGCCTCTCCGTTGATAGGAGCTTGCTTAGGATGTCGGGGATGATCTATCTAATGAAGAGGAATGGGGTCCTCCACTGGAGGAGCTAGTCAATGAAGAGAGTTGGTTCGATGGCTTGAAGTCATTGTTTACCCTCTTAGTCTCGATGACATGTCGGTAAGTCTGATCTTTGATTTAGATATGTGTTGTAACACCCCGTACTTAAGCGGGTGTGTATGTGTGTGTGTGTGTGTGTGTGTGTGTGTGTGTGTGTGTGTGTGTGTATGTACAATAAAATTTGAAAAGAGATGTAGTAGTTGGCCTATAAGAGGAATCTATAGGCTATTGGATTAAGTAGATTAATGGAAGAGCCTATAGAAGAATTTTATAGGGCTTATGGAAAAATATGCATTAAAATGAGAAATGCATGAAGGTGGGATTGGCTACTGTGCTTAGGCGTGGGTTTGATATGTGCCACATCGGAAAATGCTTGGAAAAAATGAGAGTATATATAGGATAAACCAAATGATAAAGGTACCAATAGGGTTAACCCACTTTTTGATGGTGCCTGTGGTGGGAGTGGCTAGAGTTTTGTGTCCGTTCTTTTGCTTGTGCGCACGTGTAGCCGCGTGCGCAGCTGAGCCGAGCTCGGGACATTACAAATGGTATCAGAGCCGACTTTCAATACCGAGTGTGTGCAAGATATAGGCCTGAGATGGAGTGAAGTTGGTACAAGTTGCCCGGGTAGGGGACTGTACAATTAGCAGAATCAGGGTAGTCCTCTCCACATCGGCTAGAAAGAGATTCTAGATCATGTTGCAAGTCTCAGGCTCAACGTACACGCTGAGTTCTTAAAGGGGGGTGTGTGTAACACCCTGTACTTAAGCGGATATATATATATATATATATATATATATATATATATATATATATATATACAATAAAATTAGAAAAGAGATGTAGTGGTTGGCCTATAAGAGGAATCTATAGGCTATTGGATTAAGTAGATTAATGGAAGAGCCTATAGAAGATTTTTATGGGGCTTATGGAAAAATATGCATTAAAATGAGAAATGCATGAAGGTGGGATTGGCTACTGTGCTTGGGCGTGGGTTTGATATGTCCCACATCGGAAAATGCTTGGAAAAAATGAGAGTATATATAGGAAAAACCAAATGATAAAGGTAACTATAGGGTTAACCCACTTTTTGATGGTGCTTGTGGTGAGCGTGGCTATATTTTTGTGTCCATTCTTTTGTATGCGCGCACATGTAGCCGCGTGCGCAGCTGAGCCAGACTCGGGCATTACAATGGTATCAGAGCCAACTTTTGACACTAAGTGTGTGCAAGATGTACGCTTGAGATGGAGCGAAGTTGGTACAGGTTGCCCGGGTAGGGAACTGTACAACTAGCAAAACTAGGGTAGTCCTCTCCACATCGGCTAGAAAGAAACCCTGGATCATGTTGCAAGTTCCGGGATCAGCGAGAATGCTGAGTTCTTGAGGGGGAGTGTGTGTAATACCCCGTACTTAAGCGGGTATATATATAATAATATAATATATATATATATACTAGATTTGCCCGTAGGCACGTGCCTACGGCACATCTTCAGAACGATACAACATATAAAAAGACTCGTAAACAGTAAATCAATAATTATGTAGCTTAAGTATGAATAGTATAACAATAATTAGTTGTAAATAAAATTCCATGTTTCCATAAGTGTGTGTGTGTATATATATATATATATATAAAGAGAGAGAGAGAGAATTAAATAAATATAGGAGTTGTTTTAGGTTAGGGGGGGGATTTGAGACAGAGAGAGAGAAATAATTAAATAAATTAAGGAGTTTTTTTGGGGGATTTGAATTTGAGTTTTGGGGGAAAAAATTTGGCGAGAAAATGTGTTTTGTGAGATTAGATCAGGGCCTTTGATTTTGGGGGGATTGAATGAGAGCCACTTGATAGCTTTCTTTGTGTTTTATTTTATATATATATATATACATATATATATATATATATATATATATATATATATATATATATATAAAATCAATGGTCCAGATCTAACCTCAGAAAACATATTTTTCTGCCCAAAAGTTGTTGATTCTTGATTTTGATGATTACAACACAATGCAAGGTTGTTGTTCTACTTCCTATATATTACAAGATATATAAAGGCAAAATGTTCTAACAAGCTTCTTAAAGCAAGTTGATCAAGAACAGCTACGAACAAAGTTCTTATTGCTAATTGGTCAAGAAAGCTACAAGGTTGTCAGCTTACAAGATAAAGACGAAGGCTAAAAGCTATCTCAAGACTCAAGACTCAAGAACAAGACATATGCTTCAATTTACTGTATTAAGTGTCTTGTAACAGTTGTAATCTTTTTTGTTTTCATTGAGTCTTAGAAAATCTGTAAAAGCCTTGTCACACTCACTCACACCAATCGAAACAAAGATTAAAAAGCTCAGCTGTTAAGTACCAGTCGACTGCCATAAAGCATCAGTCGACTGTCAACTTATTCAAACTCTGATCAGTCAACTCGTAACGACAATCCAGTCGAATGTTCAAGTCATTTTGACAGTTTGCTGTTTTCAAATGTTGATTTTTTCGATTTCAAAAGGTTATTTCCATTGGTTGACAGTTGGTACAACTATCTCCCAACGTCCAGTATTTCTAACTCTATAAATATAGAATAGAAATCATTGTGATAAGGTTAACAACTTTCCAAGCTTTTTGTTTTTCAAAGTTTTCAAGCTTTTGGTTCTAAAACAAGAAGAAGCATTCAAAAGCATTCTCTTTCTAAGTCTTGATTCTCTGAAATCAGTCTTGCATAACAGTGATTTCGTTTGAGACTGATTTTGGAAGTTGATCTAATAGCCACGCATAAAATCACATCCATAACAAGGCTATAGGTTGATTGTAACTCTTTTGTTGTTGTTCTTCACTCTCGGGTTGTGAGAGTGGTTTCCTCTCGGTTGGAGAATAGGGCTCTAGGGTGTAGAGTCAGGTTTGTCACTCTTGGTGGAAGAGTGGGTTGCTTTCTCTAGTTGTGAGAAAGGACTACGGGTTGGATAAGATTGTTGTCTAACGCCGTAGGGTGTTCTTGTAATTATTTCAAGAATAGTAGAAAATCTCAAGTGGGTTGCTTGGGAACTGGATGTAGGTCGGAAGGACCGAACCAGGATACATCGTGTGTACTCTGTGGTTGTATCTCTTTGAACTTGCATTCCTTTTTCTTACTTTATAGCTTTCTGTTAAACTTGTCTAGACAGTCGACTGTGTGCTTTTGTAAGTCGACTGGTCAGACTTGTACTGCTTTATCTCTGAAAACTTGTGTGATAAGTCGACTGGCTCTTCTAAAAGATGACTGATCTGACTCGCTTTAAAAATACTCTTCTTAACTGTCGCTTCAGTCGACTGGTTTATCTCTTCAAGTCGACTGATCAGAAGAAAGGTCTAATTCCGCAATTTAATTTTTATAAAATACTATCCCCCCCCCCCCCCCCGGTAGTGTTCCTTGCCTTGCCTACAGGATCCAACAAAAGTTTCCCCGCAAAACTCAAATTCAAATCCCTCCAAAACAACTCTTTTATTTATTTATTTATTTATTTATTTCTCTCTCTCTCTCTCTCTCTCTCTCTCCTCAGAAATTTATATTTTCAGACAGGTTTGTAAATTTTTAGATTTTTTATGCATTTTTAATTGCTCATGGTACATTGAAAATAGCAAATATCTCATCAACAGTTAAATTTCATCATTTTCCATCCTAAAATTTCTAAGAAGTTGGATTTTACACCCCCATTTATAATTATTTTTCAACATATACTAATGGAAACATGGACTTTTATTTACAACTAATTATTGTTTTACTATTCAAACTTGCTACATAATTGTTGTTTTACTGTTTACAAGACTTTCATATGTTGTATCATTCCGAAGACGTGCCTAGGCACGTGCCCATCGGCAAATCTAGTATATATATATATATATATATATATATATATATATATATATATATATATAATATGGAAAGAGATGTGGTAGTTGGCCTATAAAAGGAATCTATAGGCTATTGGATTAAGTAGATTAATGGAGGAGCCTATAGGAGATTTCTATGGAGCTTATGAAAAATATGCATTAAAATGAGAAATGCATGAAGGTGGGGTTGGCTACTGTGCTTGGGCGTGGGTTTGATATGTCCCACATCGGAAAATGCTTGGAAAAATGAGTGTATATATAGGAAAAACCAAATGATAAAGGTACCTATAGGGTTAACCCACCTTTTGATGGTGCCTGTGGTAGGCGTGGCTAGAGTTTTGTGTCCGTTGCTTTGCGTGTGCGCACGTGTAACCGCGTGCGCAGCTGAGCCGAGCTTGGAGCATTGCATGTGTAGTTTTCCACCGACGGCGCCAATCTGTTGCTGCTTATTTTGGTGTGGGAGCAAACAGATAGTGAGTTTATATTTGAAGGAAACTACTAAAGAGCTAATCTTTGATCGTCGCCGCAAAGAGTAGTTAGAGCTCCCGAAAGTTAATATGGATCGTTGATTGAACACCGTGATCTGAATCTGATGGTTGCTGACGGGGTCGATGGACTCGCAAAAAAACTAAAATACCAAAGGTGGTCCCGGCAACAGACCCTCCGATGCTCAAGTCAGAACCAGAGATAAAAATAGAATTTGATAGAGATTGCAGATTTACTGATTAATTTCTGACTGATGAAGGGGGAGGGTATTTATAGGCATGAGAAACAGTTTAGGAGATTGATATGGGTCTGTTATATTGATATGAATCTCTTATCTCATGTTGATTCTCCCCATAAGAGATAAGACTTCCTTGTCTGGGAATAAGAGATTTGACTTACAGCTTTCCCCAGTTGGGTGCCTCTCTTATTGGGCCTAGTCTCTTTTGATGAGCTTGAGAGCGGCTCATATTTTGTAGATGAGCCTGAAAAAGACCCGAACCTGGTAAAATTGTCCGTTATGACTAATCTACCTGTAAAAACTTGAGGATCTGTGTTGGAATCGTACGTCCCTAATTTGCTGCGATTTTTACCATTATCAGTAAACATATTCAAGTCCAACTGCTCAGACACATCTATGAGCGAAGCTATATACCTTTTGATTTCATCCATTGTTTACTAGTATAGATGATAGTACAGACCATGACTAAGTCACATCATATGTAGTAGATAATTGTGTAGATGAGGCAGGAGGGTTAATTTGGAGCATTTGGATGACCCGTTCACTGTGGAAGAGGTTAAATTGGCTGTCTTTGAAATAAGCAGTGACAAAGCGCCAAGCCCCGATGGTTTCTCAACGAGCTTTTATCATACTTTTTAGGATACTATCAAGGATGATCTTTTTGCCATGCTTCAGTCGGTACACAGGGGAGATACTCATCTTGACATGCTAAACTACTCCAACATTATGTTAATTCCTAAGTGTGAAGGGGCAAATTTGGTCTCTGATTACAGACCTATCAGCATGCTCAACTGCTCCTTCAAAATTTTCACCAAAATCCTTGCTAACAGGCTAGCCCCTATCCTACACTCACCTGTGTCCTCTTCCTAAAGTGCCTTCTTGAAGGGTAAATCTACGATGGATTGTTTCCTTGTAGCTCATAAAGCTATCAACTTATGTAGTAGATGCAACTCTGATGCTCTTTTGTTCAAGATTGATTTTGCAAAAGCTTTTGACACGGTAAGTTGGGATTTTTTGGACCAACTATTAATCGCTAGAGGCTTTGCGCCAGCCTGGTGTAGATGGATCCATATGATCATGAGGATGGCAAAGTCTTCAATTCATATAAATGGTTAGGGGGGAAGACAAATTAACTCCAAGCGAGGGCTTAAGCAGGGGGATCCTCTTTTGCCAATGCTTTTCATCCTAGTAGTAGATGTGTTAGCTCAGATGCTCTATAATGGTAGCAAAAATGGTTCTTTCTCACCGCTTCCTGTCCGGGGATCACTTGCTGATCTGTTAGTTCTGCAATTTGCGGATGACACGCTCCTTTTCTGTAAAGGAGACGAACATGATGTTATCAACCTCAAGGTGACACTACATCTATTTGCAAATATCTCAGGGTTAGCCATAAATTTTAATAAATCCTCAATTGTTTACTTTGGTAAATCAAAGACGAAGCTTCAGGCTTTTTCAACCATCCTAGGTTGCAAGGAAGAATGCTTGCCTATTCAGTATCTTGGCATGTCATTATCTAATGGGAAGCTCAGCAAAAGAAATTGGCAGTCGCTGATCCTCAAGATTGAGAAAAGACTCTCTGTGTGGAAAGGAAAAATGCTATCTCGAGGGAGAAGGCTAGTACTTATAAATGCCGTTCTCAGTGCCTTACCGGTCTACTTCGCTTCATTCTTCAAACTACCCCTTTGGGTAATAAAAAGGATTGATCAAATTTGAAGTAGGTTTTTCTGGTGCGGCTCAGACACTGATGCAAGAGGAGTGGCATGCATGTGGTGGCAGAAGATCTATCAGCCTAAGAAGCAAGGTGGGCTAGGGGTTCTTGACTTGAAAGTCTTTAATGAAGCACTTCTGATGAAGTGGTGGTGGAAGCTGGTAGCATCTGATTCGCTACCGAGCCAAACACTAATGTGTCTCTATCTTAGAAGCAATTCCAACACCCTAACATGCCCCTCAACTGCTTCCAACTTCTGGAAGGGAATTTTCCATCTCAGAGAACAATTCTTGCTAAATGTAAATTAGAGGTTAGGTAAGTGAAACTTTATCAATTTTTGGACGTCAAAATGGATAAATGCCTACAATATAGCTTCTCTGTGTCTAACGCTGGCTGATGCAGCATGGTATCTAGAAGCTGATGTCCTTTCCTAAGGGTCCTGGATTGATGGAAAGTGGATCTGGCAACCGAGGCTTAAATGTGTCGCCAACCATTCAATTCGGGAGGAGAATAAGAAGCTTCTTGACCTGATTGTAAACTTCTAGCTTTCACACTCAGGAGATCAACCTTCATGGAGACTCACTCCGACAGCCCAATTTACTGTCAAGTCAGCATACAACTTCTTCATCACCTCCGGCCTCCGTTTCCCGTATTTTGCTGCAACATGGTCTTCTTCAGCGCCGCTAAAATGCAAAATCTTCATCTGGCAAATGAGTTGGGATAAACTCAACTCCAAAGAATTCCTTCACTCCAAAGGTTGGCCTGGAGACACGACATGCACAACTCCTATCGAATCGACCTACCATATCTTTTTCGACTGCCCTATTGCCACTAGTACTTGGACATATTTCACTGTACTTTTCAACATTCATTCCTTGCCTACTGACTTACATGAATGTTTTACTTCTTGGTGCTTCGCAAATCAAATACACAGACACATTTGGCACCTTATGACAATCTCAATCTGTTGGAGTTTATGACTTGCTAGAAATGAACGCACTTTCTCTTCTAAGATTATGCAACCATAGAAAATTATTTCTAATGCAATTTTTTGGTTTCGATCTTAGATAGATGGGATGGATAGCAGCAAGAAGAATGCGAGACTCTTCCAAGAGATGGAGCAAGCGGGAGTGCAGGATGTCCTCCTCAGGCAGGCATTGATACGGATTGATCAATCTGATAGTGTGGGGGATAGCTGCTCAGCCTAGTAGCCATCAGCCACCAAACTGCTTTATATGATGTTTCGATTTTTTGATGTTGAAAAACTCGATGGTACTTAAGTTGTTATTCCTATTTCTGTAGGTCTTTTTGGGGGATCAAGAGTTCGGCATATGTATTTAGCTGAATTATCTTGTCTCTTTGTATTATTTACATGTGGTTATCTCTATATTAATATATCTATGGTGAGGTAGGGACTTACCCTACCTTTAACCCGTAAAAAAAAGAATAATATTTACGTCTGGAATTGAAATAATGGCTGTAAATATAAAAAGTAAGAGAACTAGAGGGGCATGTCTTCCTCCTTTTGTTTGCCAATAATTGTTAGAGAATTTGTAATGTTTTAGATTACATTCTAAACTTATTAATGAAACGCTATAGTATTATTAGTCATCTGATTAAACTGGAGATTGTCTATTAGAACATATTTATTAGCCAAACTCATCAAAACAGTGATGCAGTTTATAAATTAAAAAGAAAAAATACATGTTTATTAAAAAAACTTAAAAATAAACGCTATATATATATATATATAATAAAAATAAAAATAAACTGGAGATTGTCTATTAGAACATATTTATTAGCCAAACTCATCAAAACAGTGATGCAGTTCATAAATTAAAAAGAAAAAATACATGTTTATTAAAAAAACTTAAAGCACTGATAAATGAATGACATGTTTTTTTTTTTTCTTTCAAATTCGCATAATTTCTCTTCTTTAGAATTTTTTTAGGAAACAAACCAGAGTTTTTCTCACTTATGCTTGCTCCTAGTAAAAAAAAAGCATGGTCCTGCTCTAATTATCTTGCTGTCACTGGTAATCCAACTGGATAAAATAGACAGGTAAATGATGTCAACATTTTCAACTTCTAAGAAAGGATCCAATGAATCTTCATTTTCCACACCGAAATGACAATATATAAAATATAAGACCGACGACCTAGTCCCCTCTATTATATGGAGTATTTATTTATCACTTATCTCTAATATTTTTATTTTTTATTTTTTGAAGGAAAAGTTAGAACTTATCTCTAATATTATAATAGAAGAGTTGTCATTTATAGATAACCTGTGATTTATATGCATTCAACATAAAGTAAATCTACAACACACAATCGAAACCTGATATATGTATGCATTCAATCTCAATTAAATCTACACCATACAATTAGATTAGATCCAACTTCAATCTAACTAAATCTTTCAATTGAATCTACATCACACAATTAGATCGAATCCTAACCTAACTAATTCTAAATCATACATCCTAATCTCATCCCATCCTAATTAAACTCTAATTAATTATTTAAACTAGTTAACTTTGACTACAAAACCACATGTTTAATAGTTTTAAAACAGTAATCAACATTGTTAATTAGTATATTACTGTCCCAGTTCTTTTACTCAGATCCTAGTTAATAATTAATTAAGTTTTAAAAAAGGCGTGCTTAATTTTATGAAGAGTTGGTCCAAAACAGAAGGCCAGCTTTAAGTCCAATTCGCCTGCCGCTAATGTTATTAAGACCTGGATTTCCTCTCTCTTTCTCTCTCTAATTAAACTTAACCCTGTTGAATTGGTCAATGCCAAGGTCAGGTATAGTGAAGGATAATTCTACTTTCTCTAAACGCACACCTTTTTCAAGGTATGCGGCTGTCCATATCTCAATGATTGGTATTAATCAAAGGGAAAATAGTTACTAATTTGACCCGAGAAATATTATACATATATTAGTTTCTAACTCAAATATGTACTGGATTTATCTTTCAGTGGTCATTAAATTTTTTTTCATTTATTTTTAGTGAAGGATGAATTCAATCATCGCTAAAAGACAAGCTCAATGTATGTGTAACATTTATCATTTGACCCAAATTACATAGTCAGTGCAAATTTCAGATTGCTGCAACGTCTCTCCATGATTTTTGTTTTATTTTGCCCTTTTTGAGTGTAGCATTCCATACACAAACTTTTACTATAATTCTATAATAATTGGATAATGCCAATAGAGATTGAATCCTCAATTTCTTGCTCACTAGCTAAGAAATTTACTGCTAGACCACGGTGATTCTTGTTATTCAATATTTTAGTTGATATGTTGAATTTTTTGTGTGGAATCCAACTGTTAGAGATTGATACAAACATAGTATGTATAATCAAATAATTTATTTTACTAATTTTTAATTAGTTAATAATACATACTATAAATAATTGCGATAATTAAATTTTATAGAGGAATTCAACACATTAATTATATTACAAGGTGCATTAAAAAATACGTATATATCACACATCGTTTTCCCCTCCCTTTTCATCAATGAAAAATGCTTCTCATCTCTCGTATTACATCCATTATACTCCCCTGTTTTAAAATATAAGTCATTCTTGATTTCTACACGCCAATTAAGAAAAATAAAGGATTGACAAAAAGTACTAACATTCTTGGGTTTTAAAACTCATAAATGAGCTATTAATTGTAAAATGTCCAATTTACCCTCCTTTATAATTTTAGTATTACTCCTTTTAGAGCATCCACTATGGTTTGCTATTTGTTCAAAAAATGTATTTTTTGAACAAAAGATCTCCCACTATCGTACGAAGTGAACAGTCACGTCTAAATAAAGCAATCTCATTTAGCAATCGTCAAATATAGAAGACGGAGGATCACCCACGGTCTGTTTATTTTTTTAATTTTTTAAGGGGGACGGACCGAAGATCTTCCAACCGCCAACTTTCTTCAGAATTTTTTTTTTCAAATTTACTAAAATGCCAATAAATATTTAAGAAAATGCCATTATGAAAAGAATTTTTTTTATAAATCTAGGACGAAAGATCTTCTTTCGTCCGATAAGTTTCTTAAAAAAAATTCTTTTCGTATTTATGAAAATGCCATTGCATATTTACGAAAATGCTATTATGAAAAATATATATATTTAAATTCTCAGATGGAAGATCTTGTTTCGTCCGATAAGTTTCTTAACAACTTTTCTTTTCATATTTACGAAAATTTTATTTCATATTTACGAAAATGTCATTGCATATTTACGAAAATGCCATTTTCAAAAATTTTAAAAATAAAAAAATTGTTAGTTCTTCTGTCTCTTCTATTTTTTTACTTTTAACGACTGCAGCACTCTTCTTCAAATGTTATTTACAAATGCTATATATACATAGTTTAGCATCAACGATAGTGGATGCTCTTATAGTAAAAAAAAATGTAAGGGTAAAACTGAAAATCACATAAAAAGTACTTGATGGACATTTAAGAATGATAAGATATTTGCCTCAAAAATCTAAAATGACTTATATTTTAAAACAAAAAAATGGCTAAAATGAGTTATATTTTGAAATGAAGGGAGTAATTATAAGAATTAATTAAACGTTCTTATCAAATACTCCATCTGTTTCAAAATATAAGTCATTCTAGCTTTTTTGTTTTGTTTTATAATGTAAGTCACTTTAGGTTTTCGAGGTGATGTTTCATCATTCTTAAATGTTCATGAATTAATCTTTATATAAGATTTCTAATTTTACCCTTATCCTTTTTTGTAAGAGAAGTACTAAAAAATTATAGAGGATGACAAATAGGATATTGTACAACTGATGGCTTATTTATGAGCTTCAAAAACCAAGAATATATAGTATTTTGTTATAAAATAATGTAAACAATAAACAAAGGAAATAGAGACAAGAGGGAAGAAGATTATTCTCATTCATAATATTTTCATCTCTCTTACAAATGAATTCCCAATGGCCTATTTATAGGTTTACAAAGAATACAAATAGACAATTGCATAATTATTACATATGAATAAATATGAATGAATGCAATGTGGTAGTGGAGAATGTGGAAAGAGTGGGGGGAAGTTCAATAGACAATTCACACTTAATAATTTATTTATAATACTCCCCCTTGAATGTCTATTGAATGTAAATAAGAATATGCCTCGTTAAAACCTTACCAGGTAAAACCCAAATGGGAAAAACCCTAGTGAAGGAAAAAGAGTACATAATCTTTAACAATGATATGCAATGAAGATGCTACCTAGTTAAAAACCTAACCAAAAAAACCCAGTGGGACAAAACTTGGTGAAGGAAAAAAGAGTGCAGCGCATATCATCTCTCCCCCTGACGAGATCATCCAATTAGGACTTTCAAAAGTCATATCTCGAATCTCGATCAATTCTACCATCCTTTTCAAAAGTTGAGGTGATAGAGTCATAGCGATCAAACAAACACATCTATGCCTTGCCTCGCATGGAGTCAATATCTCTTGATTGATATCTGGCTTTATAATGATATGATAAATACCCAGTCCAATGACTTCGAGTTGGTGAGGACTTTATCTTACTAGTAAACCAACTTTCAAATGTTTAATTTGAAAAATCTAAAAACAAAAATGATGACAAAACAAGAAATTTGCTTATCCAAGGTCTTTTCGTCTTAAGATATTTCTTTAAACATTGCACGGCTTGTACAACTCTTCAGGAGTTCCAACAGACTTCGACCTTGAATATTTAATAAATATATGTGAGCATATATGACCATTATTATGGTCCCCTTTATCGAAAACTCACTAAGATGGTTATATCACATTTGTCTCAATTGTTTTAATCCATACAAAGCTTTGTTTAACTTAACTGAGTAAATTTTCCCGAGAATTATCATTATGTGCTTCTGGCACTTTTAAATCCTTCAGGGATTTTCCTATATATATATATATATATATATATCATGGTCTAACGAACCATACAAATAGGCCGTGACCACATCCATGAGGCGCATTTCAAGTTATTCATGCACTGCCAGACATATCAAATATCAGAATGTTATTGCATCCACCACAGGAGAATATGTCTTTTCATAATCAACACCAGGCATATGGGTAAAATATTGTGCGACAAGTCGTGCGTTATATCTAGTAATCTCATTTCGTTCATTTCTTTTTCGTACAAATACCCATTTGTAGCTTACTGGTTTGATCTCTTTTGGTGTTCGAACTGCAGGTCCAAAAACTCCTCATTTTTCAAACGAGTCTAATTCAGACTTAATTGCCTCTTTCCATTTTGGCCAATCATTTCTATTTCTACACTCTTCCACAGAGGTAGGTTCATGATCCTCGTTTTTATTTATAATATCGCGCGCTATATTATATACAAAAATATTGTCGACAATTATATTATTCCGGTCCCATCTTATTCCCATAATGACATAGTTAATCGTGATCTCTTCATTTTCATTAATTTCAGGTACCTGATCCTCTTCATTATTAACTATGTCAATGGTCTCTTCTGGAAAGACATCCTCGATTTGACAATCATGGTTATTTGCTCCTTTTCTTTTTCGAGGATGTTTATCTTTGGAACCAAGTGGTCTACCACGCTTCAGGCGTGCCTTAGACTCACTAGCAATTATAGGTTGTCCTTCAGGGACATCAATTTTGACAGGAGCATTTACAACTGGAATATGAGATTTTGTTACTCTTTTGTGGTCAGTAAATGCGTCTGGCAGTTGATTTGCAATACATTGCAAATGAATTATCCTTTGAATTTCTAATTCACTTTCTTTTGTTCGAGGATCTAAACCTTTCAATGATAATTCATTCCATGAAATCTCTTTTTCCAACTGTTTATTATCTCCCCCTAATGTTGGGAATAGTGATTCATTAAAGTGACAATCTGCAAACCTGGCAGTATACAAATCTCCAGTCGTCGCTTCAATATACTTGATTATAGATGGAGATTCATACCCAACACATATTTTCGTCCTCCTTTGAGGTCCCATTTTTGTGCGTTGTGGTGGATTAATTGGGACATATAACGCACATCCGAAAATTCGTAAATGGAAAATATTTGGTTCCTGACCATGAACCAATTGTAAGGGAGAATTATCATTATAACTGGTTGGCCGGATGCGTATAAGTTGTGCTGCATGTAAAACAGCATGTTCCCAGGCCCAAACGGAGAGATTGGATTTCATAATCATAGCTCTCACAATTCAATGTATTCGTATTAAAAAATCTTCTGGTTTTTCAATGGACTGCCACATGAATTCTCAATTATTTTCGCATCAGTAATGAATCGGGATGGTCTAACCGGTCATGCCAAACCTTAACCATCTTTGTAAACTTATGGTTTACAATATCAGTAAATTTCGGGTTTACTGTGATATGATTCAACCATTCTTATATATGTATAATTCAATCCAAATCACAAAGTGGAGTAAACTTTGCAACACAACTTTTGATTGTCATACTTAAGGTAACACATATACCTTGTTCATTCGTAGCCTTATATCTGAACTAATTTATCGGGACTTTAGAGAAAATGGTGTATTTTTGAATTTAGTTTGTGCCCTCAGACATCATAGAATTAGCTCTTCAGGAGCTTATGAAATTTAGCTCTTATAATTTCACACAACCATATAAATTTATATAATATTGGTATGTGCTTCATCATATCTCAAATGTGAGAATATGTATTATAGAGTGTGTGTGGTAATAATGTCTTCAAGACATTTGTCCCAACTTGATGTAACCCACAAGAACATCAAAACCACACCCACAAGAACCTTTCAAAACATAAAGTATTCATATTTTCCAAGCAATCCTAATACATTAGGATCAGTTTTCAATCATAGTCATTCTTTATAGATCGAACAGATAAATCCACACATTTCGACCTGGATAGTTATCAGTTCAGTGATCTTTTTACTCTTGCACTTCATCGAAGACCTAGAATTGAATTAGCTAATCATTGCTTCTGTAAAAGAATATGCTTGGAGTCCTTAAAGCTTTGCATGAGACATATATATAGCAAATAAACTTCTGTGAGTGATTAGTACTTACACAAAATGCTAGGTAATATACTTTTACCACATATATTATTACAGAAGAAATTCAAAAGACATTATGTAGTATTGTTCAATCATATGAAGTTCCTCTAATTTGTTCATTCGTACAATAATTGTTTAGAGTGAAAATAAAAATAACTAAGATTAGCATTAGTCAGCCAATGGTTATCTTACCCATTGATTCAAAAGCAGCAAGACAACCATATAAAATATTGCAACCAAATAAAATGAATAAGAAAATTGCAACCATAAAAGTATTAAATTGCAGCCAAATAAGATGAATAAGAAAAGCAACCAGAATTTATAATCTAGTTCATGTCAATACTAAATCTATTACAGCTCAAAAGACAAATATTTCACAAATGGATATTACAGTGGCAAGGTAAATTCATATAGGTTCTACAAGATTGCAGTAAATTAACAGTGGAAATCTCCTTTGCTTGTCAAATTATTATTTATCTACACAAGAGTTAACTGGTACTGTGCATGGTCTACACGAGTCATCAATTTTCTTCTACGTGCTTCATAAGGTTGAATAATATATGAAGTTCTCATAAGAATTTCATCAAACTACTCATGTCCTAGTTAAGTGAAAGTAAAAAGGCAGTTAAGTGTGTGTGTGTGGTTTGATACGAATTCTATATAAAAAAAGCAGTTTTAAGTGAAGTGAATGGACAAACATATCTAAACAGGGTAAGCAGTAATCTGAACAAATCTTGAAACAAAATTTTAAAAAGAAATAACCTTGGATTAGATGATAAAGAGAAACTTTTAGCTTCTTAGTTCAGCCTGGCATAAGACCCTGCTTTAATCGTACCAAGTACCAAATCTATATAGCATCACATTCACTTCGGGGAATGTAGCATGTCCAAAATATAAGACGAAATCGTCATTTTTCCATACATTTATAGTTAGCCACAGTTATACATATTTAGATCTACAGGATCGTCATCAATTCATACTCATTGTATTGTTATTATACAAACAATATTTTCTTCATTTCGAGAGATCTTCGGGATCTTTAACTTTGATATGTCAAATTCTCACATAATTCCTTTTGCTAGATGAACAATATTTTATTTAAATTTCAAGAGATCTTCAGGATCATTGATTTTGATACAATCATCTTTCACTCCTTCAGAGAGATTGTGACAAAAGAAAATTATAGCTTTCGTTATATCTTTCGTATGATCTCATTTAGATGATTCTTTGAATCCATCAATTGTCTCTTTGAGACTTTCGGTATTCAAATGAATTTCAACATCCAAAACTCATGACAAGTAATTCTTGTTGGTTATTATCAAGAGCTTTGAAAAATAAGAACATAATAAAATTATATGCATAATTAGAAATAAAAAGACGAGATCAAAATATAACATTTCTGATACACAAGATCCATAAAAAAATGGCGTGTGTAGAGCATACTAAGTTATATTGATCTTAAGGAAATGATCAAAAGTAAAAAATAATAATAAGATGAACTCGAGATTTAACATACTTACATATATAAAAAAAGACGAGATCAAAATGTAACTTTTCTGATACACAAGATCCATAAAAAAATGGCGAGTGTAGAGCATACTAAGTTATATTGATCTTAAGGAAATGATCAAAAGTAAAAAATAATAAGATGAACTCGAGATTAACATACTTACATATATAAGGCCAAATATTTTTCCTTTTCTTCAGATGAACTTGAGAGTCGAAAGGTAGACTCGTGCTGATAACGTGTTATAAAATAATGTAAACAATAAACAAAGGAAATAGAGACAAGAGAGAAGAAGATTATTCTCATTCATAATATTTTCATCTCTCTTACAAATGAATCCCCAATGGCCTATTTATAGGTTTACAAAGAATACAAATAGACAATTGCATAATTATTACATATGAATAAATATGAATGAATGCAATGTGGTAGTGGAGAATGTGGAAAGAGTGGGGGGAAGTTCAATAGACAATTCACACTTAATAATTTATTTATAATATATTTTTGCTTAATCCTAGATTGTTTCTTAATAGTCATGTAGAAACCTATAATTTCTTATCTCTAATCTCTAATATTATAATGAGAGAAGACATTAGTGTCATTTATAAATCTATCAACGCGTGTAAAGTACATACATAACTATTATAAAAGACTTCTTCTCCAAAAAAAATTATTATTATAAACGAGATTTTAGGTTCAAGCACGATCACGTACATATTAATTTTTATTTTAAAAAATATATACTTTTTAAGACGTACAACACATGCGTATATTACTAATATTTTTTTTTGATGTAACGGATAAAGTCTAATGATTCCAGCCAGGCAATCAATAAATAAGTAATAAATTCAATACAAGCTAAGCTTTAAAAGAAGTAAAACAAATAAACGGGCAAATATACAATAAGCCCTAATAGCGACGAAGGAATAAGTAGCAAATCTCACTAAATACATCAGAATAACAGAGAGAGCCTGAATGGATGCGGTATGGCCAACAGTCGACAGATGCAGCCATCGGAGAGGGTAGATCCCGGAATTGCTTCAGCACGGAGGGAGAGAGCACTCAGGTACCGACATACGCGGCACCGAAGTGTTCGCATCAGTGGATACATCCACTGAGAAACATGTGGACACTCGAACCGCCCAAGGGGAATTAGACCATTGCAAAGTCGCCAGGGACCAATGGATCACCAAAGCCATAAAGGAGGGGAAAGCACCAGCCTAAACGATCCCCCTCCCCCGACCACTCCGCCTACGAACTTCCCAAAACCAAGATAAGCCAGCGACGACGAAAAGAAATGAATGTCGCACAGAATTTTTTTTTTTAATACAATCAGTAGTATTAAAAAATCAAACAAGTCACAACAAATCCTTCAGTGCAACAAAAGAAAGAGGGGAGATCACACGGGATAGAGTCGGGTCATCGATGGATGGGCTGAACCAAATAACTCACAATCTAGACAATTGAAAGCCAATACAGCCGGACTAATCCACCGTCCGAATAGAGCTAGAGCGGGAGAACATATACGGCGAACATCCAAAATATTCCGGCGATAATACAAAAAGATATCCGACTAAGTCACACCATTAAAGCCAAGCCATATCAATCCCAAACATGTTAAATACATACATAAGAAAAGAAAATAAATCATCATAAGAACACTATATTTTAAAGAGGGAGCAAGATGCAGTAGTGTTAAAATTACTTTGATTATACCTTTTAATGTACTATTGTACAACAACTTGTACTGATTCTTGCCTGCAGACGTCATGGGTAATGGGTACGTACATGTGACACGTGACTGGTTGATGGTGACACGTACATAGCCGTAATTTTCTTAGAGCATCTGTAGTCCAAATTTTGGGTATATAGCGATTAGAAGTAGGAAAAAAAATCTTACTGCAGTCGTTCAAAGCTATATTTAATTTGTCGTATGTTTTTTTTTTAAAGACGGAAGATTGTCTATCGTCGTATAGTTTGCGGTTTGAAAAATATTTCGGGACGAAAAATAATGTATCGTCTGTGAATCAAAAAAATAATAAAAAAATCAAATTGATGTTTGGACAGTGTATTATTCATTGTCGGTTTCTTTTATTATTATTTTTTAAAAAAATTTGCAAGGACGAGAGATTATCTCCCGTCCGAAGCATGAATCTGAATCCCCCAAACCTGGACGCTGTATATTACCTCGTCGCTGCCTTTGTTTAATTTTTTTTTTTTAATAGGTGGGACGCTGTATATTACCTCGTCCTTCAATTGCTATGTGATTTTGGGTTGGAATTTATCGTCACGGGAGTGTGTGGGTTTGTCGAATTGCGCTAAAGTTAAAAAAAAAATAAAAAATTATGTGTTGGGTGAGACGGTAGATAATCAGTAGATGGAATTGAAGGTTAATAAATTTTTGTGTTGGGTGAGACGGTAGATAATCAGTAAATTTATGTGTGGGTTGGAATTGAAGGTTAAAAAAAAATAGCAAATTTTGGGAGGGACGGTAGATAATCTACCGTCCTCCTATTTTGTCTTTTTCTGAATTGGGTGCGACGGTGTATATTCCATCGTCTCTCAGTTTTTTTTTTCTTTTTTTTTTTCTATATATATATAAAATTTAAACGGTGTTTAATCCATCATCCGAACGCACTTTTGGTACGTCTCACCTACGAAACGAAATATTATCTTTCGTCTCTATTGACGGACGAAATAAAATAGGTCGTTAGCTATATTTTGGCTTTAGCCAAATCGTCTGCTATATTTGGCAAGGTACTATTCATCGTACACCCAAATTTTGAATATTTGGACGACGATTGCAACGATCTTATTCCAAATTTTTCCAAATTTTGGGTATTTTGCCCACGACTACAGATGCTCTTATATGTGTCTAAGTGTATTTTTGTTTGTCTTCATGTTTCTTTTTGTCGCTTTTTAGGTCTCTATCTTTTTTATGATTTGAGGTGGTGCAGATGCAGAACTACCTACACATAGACCTGACAAACGGGTTGAGTCGGGTACAGATGGGTACAGAATATTGCTTGACCCGTGGTTTCATTGGGCGGCTAGATTGAAAAGTAACTGTGATTTTTTTTTATTTTTTTCTCGACCCGAATCTGCCCGGCGGAACCCGCAAATAATTTAGAGTTTATTTCGAGTTTTTCTTAAATTTGTTTTAAGAAAGTTAAAAATTTATTTCAATTGAATAATTAATTTAAAACATAACCAATATATTTTTTAAACAAACGATGTAATAAAAAAATGAATAACTGAAACAACAACAAATATAATTAGTAATCAAGAATGATAATTTAATAAACTTGTTGTTTGTTATCTTGTTCTGCTCTTTATTCAAATAAATATATGATATCAACATTTAAAATCCAACTAGTACTTCAATTGATCATATCATCAATCAAAACTAAAGAGCAATAAATTGCTCAATCATGCAGAGAAAGAGCAATCATTTTTCAAAGCATACATACATAGTTGAGTTTAAACAAAATTTAAACATAATCAAAAATACAATAGCAAAATCAAAACAATGAAACCATATGACAAATAAGTTTCTAAAGTTTTGAAATTAATTATATTAAAAACAACGAAGCCAAATAAAAAGCAAACTCAAAACACACTCAAATAAATTACAATTCAAGTTGATGAGTATTTTATTTAATTTAATTTATTTAAATACATGGTTATCCACAGGTACCCATGGGTATAACCAAGCCGTCCCGTGGGTTCACAGGCCGGGTCGACATGTAACTACTGTTTTTTTTTTCTAAATTTTTCTTACTCGTATCCAGTCCGTGTATCCAGTCCGTACGGGTACACCCGCCAGTGCCCGTGGATCACATGTCAAGATTGTCAGGTTACCTACATACCCATGAGAGTTTGGGCACGCCACAATTAGAGCATCACCATTTTATTTCCTCACCCTTAATGATAGACAAAAATACATACAGTATATGGGTGCCTTCTGGATATTATAAACATTAGTAAGAAGAAACCTAACCAGTACGTACGTTGTCTTCAAGCCAAGTGAAAAGAAACCTTAGGGTGCGTTTGGCCTAGCTTTTTTTAGCTTTAAAGCTAATTCTAAAGGAGAAGCTAGAAAGTACAGCTTTGAAATTAAAAGCTGAAGCTGTTTGGATAGTCAGCTTTTTTTTAAACTTTAAAGCTACTTTTAAGCTAGAAGTTGTTTGGCATATATCAATTAAAAGCTACTTTTATACATCATCTTCACCAAATCCCAAATCCCTAATCCCTAATCTTCACCTAAACCCTAATCTCCACCATCGACGGTGATGAGATGAAGAAGAACGACGAAGAAGAACGACGATCAAAATGAACGACGAAGAAGACAGCTCGTATTCTCCTTCTGATCGAACGACGACGGCTAAACCCTAATCTCCACCATCGACGGCTCATCTTCTCCTTTTGATCGAACGACGAAGAAGCACGACGAAGAAGACAAAGAAGACAAATCGAACGATGATCCGAACCCAGATTGCCATTTTTTTTTTTTTGGACTGCCATTTTTTTTTGGGTCTTTTCTAATTCTAGATCGAATTTTGTACGAAGACAGATTCTTTGGGTTTGAGGTTGACGATGGAGGAAGAAGAAGGGGAGAGTTGGGTTTTGATTTGTTTTTTTTTTGTTGGTTTTGATCAAGAAGCTAGAAGCTAGAAGCTAGAAGTAGATCTTGGTAGCTTCTTTTAGAGCTCCTTTTTCTTCATAAAAAAAAGCTACTTCTCTTTTTGTAGAGCTTTTCAAAATATATGTTTGGCCCAGCTTCTCCTTCTAAAGGAGAAGCTAAGCTAATTTTAAGCTGGGCCAAACACTACCTTAGAGCATCCACAATCCTTTGCTATTTTTTTTATTTTATTCATTTTATAGCATTTTGATCCCGCCAGTCAGTTGTTTGTTATTTTTTCATATTTTGACAATTTTCGCTACAGTATATTGTTATATATGAGAGCGGATATGAGAATCTGCATATTATAAGGGATGGATCTTGATAAAAAATTAATTTTTTTTAATGGGACGGAACTCGAAATTCTGTCCGATGAAAATTTTCAGTTTTTATGTTTAAAAATTATTTTTAAAATAATATTCTAGTGGGAAAATTTTTTTGGGCCTTGGACGGATCGATCCGTCCATGAAAGGGGGAAAGTTGGGACCCATTTCCCAATTTCCTTTATTTTCACTAAAATATTCTTTTTAATTTAAAAAAAAACCGCGGAAATTTTTTAAAATTCGTAGGCCGGATCTTAAAGATCCGTCCGATCATAATTTTTTGTTGTTGCTATATTATAGCATTTTACCACTGCAACAAACTCGCTTTTCTATATGTATAATATGTATTTAGCTATTTTTTAGTAAATCGCAACTGTGAATGCTCTTACAGGTATGTACGTAGTCTTCAGATTGTAGATTTACTGCCCCGTTATATAATCTTACATAATCTCTAATATTATATTGGAAGAGTTGGAATTGTCGTTTATATACAACCCAACACATTCATTGTTTGTGCATAAGTAATATAAGGAAGGTCTTAGATTCGATGCTAGACTGCATCAGAGTTATTATTTTGAAAAATATAAATTTATTAAAATCTGCATCATACGTGTAATTACTAGTTTTTAGTTAACCAAATTTTCCATTGCTTGCCCAAGTACTCCCTTCTACTCATGCAAGTTGTGAAAGGTCTTTGAAACTACCTGCCTTATAAGAGCAATGCCAATTGACCCCCCCCCCCCCCCCCCCCCCCCCCCCCCCCGTTTCCTTAAAAGGTGGGGACCCAATCAGCAAACGAAATGCAGTGAGTTGGAACCGCATAAATGTGGTTCCATTCTCAATCTACAAAATGTGGATTTTTTCCAAAAAAACCCCTCTCCTCATTTGTATGATGTATTATATGAATAGGGTTATTTATTTGTTTGTTGGCTTTATTTTCTTCAATCTTTTAAGTTTTTTTTATTTATAGACAATAATAGACAATAATTATACTATTGTTAATTTTTCAACGAGATCTTTAATATGAGACAAATATTGGATATCTTCCTAATTCGTTTTAAGTGTAGAAATGAATCAATAATTAAACTGAAGAGAAATAAGACTTCATAAATATTAATTGAAAATTATAAAACATACTACTGAACTCCACAAAATACAAATAATTCTAATAATTGGGGTGGTCATTATTTTCTCCTTGAATTCATTAATTGGGGTGGTCATCATTCTACAAATGAATATCTACAAATTAGTGAGTCAACTGCAGTTTCTTGCTTGAAAAAATATTGTCACGCTATCGTAGAGGTATTTGGCCAGGAATACCTTAGATAACCTAATGTGAATGATGTTACTAGACTTTTCCGCATAGGTGAAGAACGTGGATTTCCTGGAATGCTTGGTAGTTTGGACTGTATGCATTAAGAATGAAAAAGTTGTCCAACTGATTGGGCAGGGAAATACTTACACAGGAGGAAATTCCCAACTATCATTCTTGGGGCAATAGCAGATTATGACCTTTGGATATGATATGCATATTTTGGCCTACCAGGCTCTAATAACGACATTTAATGTGTTAGAATCTTCACACCTATTTGTTGATCTTGCTGTTGGTAAATCGGTTCCAATTAAATATAATATTATGGGAAAGGAATATTACACAAGTTAGATGATGAAATATATCCTAAATGGTTTACACTTGTTCAGACCATTCGTGATCTCCAGGGGTCTGCTAAGCAGCATTTTGCTATGAAGCAAGAATCATGTAGGAAAGAGTCGAATGTGCATTTAAAGTTCTTCAATCATGTTGGGCAATCATCAAGGGTCCTGCTTGTTTTTGGAGTAAATGTGTTTAAATTGATATAATAACTTCATGTATAATAATGCACAACATGATTATCGAGGACAAGCGACATATTAATGTGCTAGTTAGGAAATTTAGTCATACAACTGACCCTGAGATATCAATTGTTGCTGATGATGTAACCCAATTTATTCAGTTTTGAGCTAGATACAAGAAAATTAAGGACAAGGAAGATTATTTTGAACTTCGAAATGGATTAATTGCTCATTTGTGGGAATGACATGGTATTAGTACATCAGGTGTTTAATTGATGCATACTTTTGTAATTTGAATAAGGTGGTACTCTTTTTCCTACGGATTTTTTAACGAGGCCATCAATAATTGTATTACATCCTTCTTAGTAAGTGTATTATATATTTCTATGTAATTATATTATTACTTTTAAAATATTTGTATTATATTTTTTCCTTTTAAAAATTGTTGTGCAAAAAAAAAAATTACAAGCAAAATATTTGAAACCCCAAAATGGGGTACCATTGGAGCACCCCATTTGAAACCCCAAACCAAAATGGCATATTCTAAAGAATATCTAAAGAATATGCCAAAATAGAACCCTAAAATGGGGATGGGGATGGGGTTCCATTAGGGATGCTCTATGCTAACAAATATTATTTTCACTGATAGCTGCATCCTGTTGTACCTGCATCGTGTCAGTTGTGTCAATCCAACAAAAGAATAATTATTTTAGTTGCATTTTTATTTTTGGGGAAGTAAGAAATAGCATCCAAAGTTTTATACCCAAGTAGCACCCAAAGTTTTTAAAATAGGACAAAAAACTATGTTAATTTTTTAGCAAATTTAACGTGAAATTACATAAATACCCCCACTCTCTTCTTATTCTCTTTTCATTTTGTTTTTTTTCTTCTTATTATTAATTGTTTCATTTTTTCATTTTTTCCTGTTTTTTTTTTAATTTTTGGTGGAGATGAAGGTGATGGGTTTCGGAGGTGATGGTGATGAGTTTCGGTGGTGGGTGGAGATGGTGGTGGAGATGATGGTAGAGATAGTGGCGGTGGGGGCGATGGTGGTGGTTGACGGAGATGGTGGTGGTGATGGTGGTGATAATGGCTGGAGATGATGGTGGTGGTTGATGGAGATGGTGGAGGTGGTGGAGGAGAATGTGGTCGGTGGTGGTCTGCGGTGGAGATGGCAGTCGGCAGTAGAGATGGGTTTGGATTTTAAACCCGTTAAAAGGTGAGGAAAATTTTGACATTTCATACTTTTCTTAACGGATTTAAATCCATTAAGAGGTCTATTTAGAGAATATTTCATTAACTTAACGAGAAACTTAACGGCTTGTGCTTTTTCATCCATATTAAAAAACTTCAGGTGCTATATGGGTATTTTAAAAACTTTGGGTGGTATTTGAAAATTAGTATAAACTTTAGGTGTCATTTGGTCAATTCCCATTTTATTTTTTTATAAAATCTTAGTTGCATTTCAAAAAACAGTTTCATGTTTATGCATTGTGCCGTATTGTTTGCCTTACCCCTACCTTTTAGTAGAAATATTTTTGTATCATATTGCATTGTGTCAATATCTATTTATCTAGTCATTTTAACGTCTGAATATGAGAAGTGCTTGTACCGACAAATATAAATGAGTTTGGATTCCTACATGGTCCAATTGACATAAACAGTTAATATATCTATCATTATCCAATCAAATGTTGGTCAAATTAATTAGTTTTTTTTTTATGGGTAATGCTACACCTACAACCTTTACAACCTTACAACCTTACAATCTTATGTGACTCAATCTCATTGGAGATGTGTACAACCCACTTCCACCTACTCTACAATACATTTCAATAAAATTGTGCCACCTAAAGTTGTAAAAGAAAGATTGTAAGAATAGATTGTAGGTGTAGCATTACCCTTTTTTATTATACCACAGTAGTCTATGTCAATTGAATTCTACATAAAAATCCAACACATTAATTAAAATATTGGGTACAATAAAGGGTACACATAGCATTTCTACTAAATTTCTATAAAGGATAATTTTTTTTGGTCCCTAGTAATTAATGTCATTCCTGTTAATGTCCTTGACTTCTCAATCTACTTTTGTAACTCTTAGGTAGATAAAATGTTCATAAAATTCGGGTTGTTTTGAAATTGCTTGATTTAAAATGTACTATTTATTTAAGTATGTTGTTCCGTTTAGAATGAACTATTTTTCTTACATATATACTATTTTTGTCTAAACCTTACTAATCCTGGTGGAAATGAACTGCTCCACTGGTGACTAAGTTGTTTCTATTTAAAATGAACTACTTTTATGATACTTATACTATTTTTTTGCTGAAATTTACAATTTTGTGAAGAAATGAACTACTTTTATGAAGATAATTAAGGGTGCATTTGTTTCACTTTGTTTTTTTTTTCTTTTTTCTGAATAGTGTATCCTGAGTTGACGTTTGTTTTGAGTATTTTTTCCAAACACTATTCAGAATACTGGTACCCCCTCTTTTTCGAAAACCACTCCACCCTCTCCTAAATTTTTTTTCTTCTTCTTCTTCTCCATACTCCCGCCAAAACAAAATCCCCCCACTCTTCTTCACTGTGTGACCAAAACAAAAAGATGGAAAAGAAGAACCCATCGAACCGAGCTCACGTCTCCACCTCCGAGCTCCGATACCCAGCTCATGTCTCCACCTCCGAGCTCCGATGCCGAGCTCCACATTCGTCTCCTTCGCGAGCTCACCCCCAACACCGAGCTCGCCTCCGCTGCCGAACCACTTCCGCCGAGCCCCCAACCTCGCCGAACCCCCAACCTCGCCGAACCACTTCCGCCGAGCTATCAACGTCCGAGCGCCGATGCCGAGCTCCCCCACGGTCGAACAACGAGCTCCATCAACTCCGAGCTCATCCAAGCTCTCGAACTGTCGAGCTCGCCACAGTCGAAGTCACCCAATGGCGAAGCACCCCGCGTTCGCCGCTCATCCTCGTCAACTCAGCGAGCTCACCCTCACGACAGCCGAGCTCGAGCTCCGACGTCCTCTTCGTCGAGCTCCGAAGCACCGAGCCCTTCAAAATGCCGAAGCTCCATTCCGTTGGCGGAGCTCCATCGAATACGCCGAAGCATCGAGCTCCGACGTCCCACTTCGCCGAGACTTTATTCCCGTCGAGCTCCTTCTCCAAACTCGAACCCACCTCCATGGCCGAGCTCGTCTCCCTTCGTCGCCAGCTGCCTCCGCCGCCAAGCTCACAGCTCTTTCGCTCCGAGCTCCGCACAGAGCTTCGAGCTCTTCTCCTTCGAGTTCCACGTCGCCAAGCTCCGTCCCCTCGTCGCCGACTTCCCCGCCAGACGGAGTCGGAGAGATGGAGAACTTGGGGGAGAGACCGTAACGACGAAGGAAAAGAAAAACGAAGAGCAGAAGAACGAAGAAGATGGAGGAAAAGAGAAGCAGAGGCGAAGAAGAAAGAGAAGAGAAGCAGAGGCGGGGAGGAGGAGGGAGGAAAAAAAAAAAAACACGCCACGTGGCAATCCAATAAATTAGTTGTTTTCTTGAATAAATTGGTTGAGAATGTTGATTTGTGAATACAAATTTATTTTGATTATCTACTGCGAATTTTCTTGAATAAATCGTTTGGCTCAGCTTTTCGAAATTTTCTTTCATATAATCTTCTCAATAACTGCAGCCTGCAAGGTGAGCATACTCAGTTTATCTAAATATAGTTATCCAAATACTACATGCAATCCAATAAATCCAAATACTGCTCACATTTAAAAAAAAATACATCCTATTTGATCTCACATGCAATCTTCTATCCGACTACTGCTACTACTTGCTGTCACATGCAATCTCAACAAAACAAACTAAAAAATACTCCTCATTTACGACTGAAGAACTGCAATTACCAAAAGAGGCAATGATAACATCAAAACATTTATCCAAATAGAATAACTTATACATGAACTGAGATTTGTTGCTTCACGAAACCTCACTGAATCTATATTATGTACATACAAGATTTTGAAATAAATTTTGTACTCTAACGTGAAGAATCAACCGTGGAGATGATGGCGTCTGATTTTTGCTTGATTCACATGCTGCTCAGGTTTCTTGTTCTCATATTTGTACAACATTGCATCTAACTGCAACAATTAAAAAAAAGTCAGCAAATGATGAATGCAAATTGATATTCAAAATTGTCAGAAATATAACCGAAAACAGCTTTTAAGCTGTCTTTTTCAGAAAAACAGCTTTCAGATAACAGTTTTCAGCTAGAAATATAACAGAACAGCTTTTCAGCTGTCTTTTTCAGAAAAACAGCTTTTAGATAAAAGTTTTCAGCTAGAAATATAACAGAACAGCTTTTAAGCTGTCTTTTGAGAAAAACAGCTTTCAGATAACAGTTTTCAGCTAGAAATATGACAGAACAGCTTTTCAGCTGTCTTTTTCAGAAAAACAGCTTTCAGATAAAAGTTTTCAGCTAGAAATATAACAGAACAGCTTTTAAGCTGTCTTTTTCAGAAAAACAGCTTTCAGATAACAGTTTTCAGCTAGAAATATAACAGAACAGCTTTTCAGCTGTCTTCTTCAGAAAAACAGCTTTTAGATAAAAGTATTCACGCGGAAATATAACAGAACAGCTTTTCAGCTGTCTTTTTCAGAAAAACATCTTTCAGATAAAAGTTTTCAGCTAGAAATATAACAGAACAGCTTTTCAGCTGTCTTTTTCAGAAAAACAGCTTTCAGATAACAGTTATCAGCTAGAAATATAACAGAACAGCTTTTCATCTGTCTTTTTCAGAAAAACAGCTTTCAGATAAAAGTTTTCAGCTAGAAATATAACAGAACAGCTTTTCAGCTGTCTTTTTCAGAAAAACAGCTTTTAGATAAAAGTATTCAGCTAGAAACAGAACAGCTTTTCAGCTGTCTTTTTCAGAAAAATAGCTTTCAGATAACAGTTTTCAGCTAGAAATATAACAGAACAGCTTTTCAGCTATCTTCTTCAGAAAAACAGCTTTCAGATAACAGTTTTCAGCTAGAAATATGACAGAACAGCTTTTCAGCTGTCTTCTTCAGAAAAACAGTTTTCAGATAACAGTTTTCTGCTAGAAATATAACAGAACAGCTTTTCAGCTGTCTTCTTCAGAAAAATAGCTTTCACATAACAGTTTTCAGCTAGAAATATAACAGAACAGCTTTTCAGCTGTCTTTTTCAGAAAAACAGCTTTCAGATAACAGTTTTCAGTTAGAAATATAACAGAACAGATTTTAAACTCTCTTTTTCAGAAAAACAGCTTTCAGAATACAGTTTTCAGAAATAAATATAAACAAATAGCTTTTAAACTCATTTTCAGAAAAACAGTTTTCAGAATACAGTTTTCAGAAAACTCTATTCAGAAAACTCTTTTCAAAACAACAAAACAAACGCACCCTAAGTTTTTACTTTTCTGATGGGAGAGCTTCTTTTATTTATATATTTTTCTTTTTTCTTTTTGTTTTTGCAACAACTTAGAGATGTATACATGATAGTGTTGGATATATAGGTGTATTCTCACTATATGAATAATATTATATGTAATATTATTCTATAGGTAACACATATGTTATACATAATAATTGTATGATTATCAGACCGTGGGTTGAGTGAGTTGAGAACCCAGTCTCCAAACCAGTATTTATACTATAAATAGTGGCTAGTGATAGTAGTCTAGATATTCCAATTTTTATAGCTAGGTTAAATATCTCAAGCAGCTTAGTCTAGAATATTAACCCTAATTTCTCTTTTTATTATCTCTCATAATCTTCAAAAATATTGAGATATTTATTTTTAATTTTGAAATTAAGAAAAGAAGAGATCGTTGAATCTCGTCGTCGAGATCTCCGTCTGTTGGGATCACGTCGACGTCACCACCGGTGCATGTTGCCTCCTCCAAGCCACCCTCTTCCCCAATCTCCCTAGCAGCCACTCTTCTTCTCTGTCCTTGTGTGTGCGGGTGTTTTGTTTAATTGATCCAGATCCTGTTTGTTTTTGGCCTTGGGCTCATTGGATCGAACCGACCCACATCATCCATCCAACCCGACTTGCATCCAAGACCTCATGTGGTTGCTGCTGACTTTCGTTCGTGGGTATGATGTTTGGATTTGGTATGGGGACTAGATCCTGTGTTTGGTGTTGTGGGTGACTGGTGTTGGGGTGTTGGGGGTGTTGGGTGTTTTGGTTTTTATGTTGGTTTTTTGTTTCATGTCTGGGGCCGAGAACTCTATTTCTTGCGCTACTATGCTTATGATTCAGACCCAACCCACAATCCAACACTTCTTGATCCTCATCAAGATTCGGTCCACTTAAAACTTTTAAGATTTGGGCTTATTTATTTAATTAAATTACTGTATTATTGTTTTATAGCAGTTTTATAGAATACCCTCCTATTTTTCTAAAATTATGTGAGAAGTAAATATTCAGAATAAACCCTATTATAATTTTTTGAATTTATTGTTTATTCTTTTGAGATAGAAGAACAATATCGTTCGTACGAGTATCTAAATTAGAGAGGTTTAGCAGTTCTTATTTTAACAGTTGGAAGAGGAAAGCACAATATGAGATGTGGATGCAATTGTTGGAGATAGTGCTAGCAGTGGGGATGTTGTTTGGACTAGATCCAAATATAATTGGACTAGATCATATATGAAATTAAAGATAAGTTCATTACGTGCATATATATTTTAATTATTTGTTGTTGCTAAGAACTAAAGTTCAAAGCCTGAGTTTCCATTTTTTAATCAAATACTTGTTTGGATAACTGTTCTGGCTATGTGCTACAGATCAAATATTTATTTTGATAAGATAAACTATAGGTTTTGACTATAAATTTGTATCTCCAATTAAATTGTTTTTAGAATTAAATAGTGCTAATAATTTATTTAATTGGCTAACCTTTAACAATAAGATGAATGTAGGAACTTCAAAGTTACTTATAAACTGTGTATATTGAAGACGATGGATTTGAGTCAACAAAGAATAAGTCTGAACTACGCAGACTTCTCCATCGAATTTGGAAAATATTTCTAACGTGAAGAGTTGGTATGATCTACTCTAATCATTTTTAGTATTTTCATGTGATGAATGTGTTAAAATTTCGTGCGTTTGATCAAATGATTGGGAGTTTTAGATCATAATTAGTCATGCTTTGAAAACTAGCATGTTTACGGTTGTTAAGTGCTCTGTCATACTATGTGTATAGATATATTGGCAAACCCATCGTTTACAATTTATGTGAGATCGTATATGTGCTTCTCTAATAAAATTGATTAATAAGTTCTGTAATGAATGTGTGTAACTTAGGTGGGAGCATCCCGTAATGGAGGATGCATCTCCATTAGTTTTGTTTTGATTTTTTTCGTTCATTGTATTGTGTGTGCAAAGCTGAATATATCATGTTGGTCATTATCTTATTTAGCATTTCAAAGATGATGAAGAACGAATAAAAGAAAGAACTCTTCGTTCAAAGTGTTTGAGCAATTGGACATTGTTAGAACCATGAGAGGAAGCAAACGATTTGTAAAATGTGGTAGAATAATTTTGTATCAACTCATATTATTATTGTTTTATAATGTGCAGATCATAGTCAATGACATGTGTAGGTTGAGTTAAACAAACGAATCGGATAATGAAAATTTCATTTTTTGTAGTCCTTGAACACTAACAGAAGGCCTAAAGTAGGACATATAACAAATATTTGTGTGTACTTAGAAAGTGCAGAATGTAGCTCTATAGACAGATTTTGGACCTATCTAAGTTGTGTTAGTAGACTTTAGACATGCAGAGTTCTTTGAGGATATGTTCATGTTATGCCTCGCTTCCCATAAAGGAATACGGAATACGAGTACGTGACACAAGTCCAGCGAATGGCTTTAACCAATCATGAGCTGTAAGGATCTTTACAATAATACACAAGAATAATCAACAATAACAGGAAGTAATCACCCACGCATGCATGAAACAAATTAATATAACCAACAGAATTACTTGAAACAACAAAATTCTTAAATAATTAGATCTAGAAACAAGTTATATGTTCTGGGACAAATTGCCCAATACAAGAATCAAGTAGCAATAAATACAATTTACTCAAAGTAGGAAATAAACTCAAGCAAGAAACTCCTGCCAAGCCTAGAACACTTGGTCACTTACTTCTTCGGGCGGTCACCGAAATCTGCAAATTTGAAAATTTGTAGGAAAAGGGAAAAAGAAACAACACGTCCATCAGTGCAAGTTACGGGCCGCATGTAGTGCAGGTAACAAGTACGAAAACAGATAAAGAAAATACAGAGTAGCAACAAGAAGCAAGTATTGAAGTAAGCATTGAAGGCATGTGACAGCAAAAATAGAGCAACTAACTCTTAATCAAGAAATGGAATCAAGTAGCACGACAAGATAATAGGGTGCAAGTAGCATGTAACAAGTGTCAAGTAGCATGCGAGCAAGTAACAAGTAACAAGTGTCAAATAGCATGTACAAGTAACAGGAATGGCAGGTGATCATGTTATTCTCAAGTCTTATATCTAGTCCAATCTAGGTAGCACTTCATGCGTCCCAAATTTTTACCACATGGTTGCTACAATCAAGTAAGTTGCATTTAGATTTCGTAGTGGATCATAGAGGGCAGTGTACTTAGGTAGTAAGTATAAAATAATCATGTGTCAAGTATCAAGTATTAAGTATCAAGTGTCAAGTAATCACGTATCAAGTATCAAGTATCAAGTATCAAGTAGGATCTATGGATCCCTTCCGAGTACACCTATCTTATAGGAAGGTATATAGTCGGGGTAGCAAGTGGAAAAAACGGGCCCCCTTCCAAGTACACATTTATGTATTTTCTACTACTAGATCTTTTTCTTTAATCCCGGCTTGATTTCTTGTTATTATCATTAAATCAAGCATGGACGTGCACAAACAAGACAAGAAAATATGGCAAGAAACAGGGAACAGTTTCAAGTTTGATAGAAGGCATGAACGGGTGACAAACAACTCATAATAGACTAAGACAACGAGACTTTCAATTCTGGACAGCAGGACATAACTGTACCAAAATTAAGATTCCCGTTGCCACAAGAATGCAAATCTGGATCCGTCAAAAAATCTAGAAACTAGATTCATAGCTGAATCCATCGCATATAAACAAGTCATTAACAACTACAGCAACAAGGTTCAAAAAAAGTGTTTTACACAGAATTCAAGTTTAGCCAGAAACTGCAAAGTTTTATTTATAAGCATGAAAACAGCATAAAAAACACATTAATTAAATCTAGAAAAAATCTGAAAGGTTCCTTAATATATTTAGTCTCAGCATATAAAATTTCATGAAATTCCATTTCAGATAGCATAGTCAAATTAATTTGGAAAATAGATTGATGCAGCAAGTTTATGAATCTAAAATTCTGAACACAACAGTACCCAAACAATGATAAATCACAAAATACAACTCGAAATTCAAATCCGTCAAAAGTTTTGTAAAATAGACATACCATGATATATTTCATATTCACAAAGTTTTAGTCAACAGCGACTGGAATCCGGTTGAAAATAGTGTTCTTTACTGAACAACATGCAGTTTGAAAATTACATGATTAGTTTCACAAGCATGAAATAAAATATAAAAGTTATTAAACAATTCTAGAAAAATTAGGGGTTGATCCCAGTCATATCTAGTCAAACTCAGAAAAATATTAAATCAAAATCTTACTTTTAACATCAGTTTTAAAATAATATAACATACAGCGATGTCATAAAACAAAATCTGAAAATTACGACACAGTTGAAGTAAAACAGAGATAACTCACACATAAAAAATCGAAACTGAGATCCGTTGAAAGTTCTGAAAAATAGACATCAAGTCCTACAAATCATATTCATACTGACCTTAACAGGTTCTAAAATGTTGAATCAAAAATAGGACAGCAGCAAAACAAAGTTCTTTTCATGCATTAAATCAAACAACTCATCTACAATAGATCCAAATTAGAGTATGATGTAAAATATGATATACTAGATATTCAAATTAACATTGCATGGATAATAACAAGTCTACAATGACGTAATACATCTAATACACCAAGCATGTAACAAATACACAATATATCATAGATCACGAAGAACATATATACATGCATCAAGAGTCTTCCTAGATCTAGTTTATTTTCATGTAGTGTGTGTGACAACTATGATGATGGATTATGAAAACGAATGGATCAAACAAATGAGATCAAGATTTAACAAGAGATCATCATGAGAATGAGCACGAAAATGAGAGCGAGACTACATGCGGTATTTTGTACTTGTATACAAACAAAAAGAATATACACGTTACTTACCTTAGGGTGTAGACGATGAATCCAACGAAATGAATAACGGGAAAGGATCCCGGGCAACGAACACAACACTCGGATCTTGATGTTGATGAAGATGATCAAGATCACGATCGAGAGGAGATCGGACGGCTAGATGTGCTTGATGATCAACCGAATGCACAACAGTAAGGGCAACGACTGTGGGGGGTCTCGGCGGTGGAAGACGACAGCGATGATGGCAGAGGACGATAGACAGCAGCAGGAGGCCTCGGGGTGGCTGTTGTGGAGGCTCAGGATGAAGGGAAGTCGAGGAGGGGGGCTTTCGTGGGGGTGCGTGCTGTGCTCGGGAGGAGGCACGGCACAGGCGATGACGCAACGAAGACAGCGACGGAGGCAGACGGAAGAGGAAGTTGATGGTGGCGGAAGAGGAAGTCGACGGTGGTGATGGTGCTTGGGATAGGAAGCTGCGGGTGAGGGAAGGCCCAAAAGGGGCTCAGGGCGTTGGGGAGGTGCGATAGTGGGTTGAGTGGCGCCATTGCGATGGCCGAAGGGCAACTAGCGTCGGTGACTGGAAGGCAGGGGAAGGGGCCGGGGGTGAACACAGGGAGAGAGAGAGAGATGAGTTGGCGAGAGAGAGATTGTAGTTTAGGGTTTAGGAGATATTGACTGTAGAGAGGAAAAGTAACAAATTAGGTTGGGATTATAATGGGATTTTGGGTAAGTTAGGATTTGAAGAATCAAGGAAGATAATGAGAAACATAATCTGCTTGTTAGACAGATATGGAGAGCGTAACGGAGAGATTTGAGGGAGACTGGGTAAAAGAGGATACTGGGTAGCGGGTCTTGGATCCAATAGGGCAGATAATAGGGTTCAAACATGGTAGATTGAGTTAGAAACCAAATCCAATAGGGCAGAAACAAATAATAAACAATTAGTCCATGAATAATTAAATCTAGAATCAAATAAATCATCCAGAGATAAATAATTGATAGAAAAAAAAAATTGAATCAAGAGAACTGAATTGACGACAAAAAGAACAGATGGATTTATTGAGAAGAAAGCTACAATTACACGGTTCAGAAGGAACAAAAGAATTTAATGAGAATGAATACTCAGGAACGACTAGCACAAAAATACAAGAAAATGGATACAGGAGTTACAAATCCTACCCACTTAACAAGAAGAATTTTGTCTTCGAAATTCAAACGATAGGTACATAGGATAACCCTGAGAAGAAAAGAAAGGACAACAACAAAAACAAAAGCTATACAAACAAATGAGGAAACTTCTGCTGATATCATCCTCCAATTTTCAAGTCGACTCACCCTGCGAGTGAGGATTCCAAGAAACCCGAACCAACTTGATGACCTTGTTCTTCAGCACCTTCTCTTGCTGGTCTAAGATAGCAACTGGCAGAATCTCACAAGACAGATCCAGCTGCATGGACAACTCTGAATATTCGATCACGTGGCTCTCAACACGGATATACCTCCTGAGTTATGAGACATAAAAGACGTCGTGCACCCCAGATAAAGCCGAAGGCAATGCAAGACGATATCAAACGGCCCGATGAATCTAGGGCTTAGCTTGCCCCTACCACCAAACTGAATGACACCTCTCCACGGCGATACATTAAGAAAAATTTGGTCACCCACCTCAAACTCCCAGGCTCTCCTATGGACATCAGTCCATCTACTCTGTCTATCTTGTGCTGCCTGAAGATGCTTCCTGATCTGAGTCAACGCATCGACAGTCCTGGTGATTAACTCCGGACCTTACAACTTCCTCTCAC
This sequence comes from Hemerocallis citrina, assembly GCA_017893485.1. NCBI lineage: Eukaryota > Viridiplantae > Streptophyta > Magnoliopsida > Asparagales > Asphodelaceae > Hemerocallis > Hemerocallis citrina. The sequence goes on along the minus strand of CM030358.1, from coordinate 433,653,661 downwards.
CAATGTCATCCCATCACATTGGTGATATGCACTTTCGACCATATAGTGCCTCATACGGTGTAACTTTAAGATTGGCATAAAAACTATTATTGTACGAGAACTCTACAAGATGCAAATGGTCCTTCCAAGATCGACCAAACTGTAGCACACAGGACCTCAACATATCCTGTAGAGCCTGGATGGTCCTCTCTGACTGTCCATCGGTCTGAGGGTAAAAAGTTCTAATGTACTTCAGTTTACTTCCCAGACTACTCTGAATACTCTTCCAAAACTGAGACCTAAACCTCGTATCCCTGTCGAATACAATACTGACTGGAACCCCATAATGCCTAACAATCTCCTGCATGTACTTCTCTGCTAGGATCTCAGTAGACTGCCCGACTCTAAAGGGAATGAAGTGAGCACTATTCGTCAGTCTGTCCATAATCACCTAAATGGCGTTTAGACCCTTGGGACTCCTCGGTAAAGCGATCACAAAATCCATCATGATGTGTTCCTACTTCCACTCTGGAATGGGAAGAGGTTGAAGAAGTCCAGCGGTTCTCTGATGCTCTGCCTTCACCTGCTGGCAGATCAAGCATTGAGACACAAAACACGCTATGACCCTCTTCATACCATGCCAGCAGAAGTGAAGCTTCAAGTTCCGGTACATCTTAGTACCACCAGGATGAATAGAGTACGACGACTGGTGGGCTTCCTCAAGCAACCTCTGACGAACTTCACCCTTCAGAACACACAACCTGGACCCAAAACGAAGCGATCCATCTTCATGAACAGCAATAACTATTTTGTAACTTACCTCAACCTCTGCTCTGAATCCCTGCAACTACTCATCACCAGCCTGAGCCTTTTTAATCTGCTCCACAAGAGACGAATGAAGCTGAAGCGTCATGCAACTCCGATAAGAAATCGGCAAGATCACATCCAATTCCAACCTCCTCATCTGCTCAACCAATTCCCTCTGCTGAGTCAGGATCATGGCGACTGGACTCCTGCTCAAAGCATCAGTACCAAGTTGATCTTACCGGGTGATACTGCAAATTGATATCATAGTCGGCCATTAACTCCCACCAATGCCTCTGCCTCATGTTCAATTCCTTCTGGGTGAAAACATACTTGAGACTTTTGTGATCAGTAAAGATTTCCACTCGGTTTCCATGTAAATAGTGTCTCTACAGCTTCAAAGTAAAGATTACTACTGCTAAATTCAAATCATGAGTCGGATAGTTCCTCTCATGCGGCCTTAACTTCCTAGATGCATAAGAAACAACTCAGCCCTTCTGCATCAATACTGCACCAAGATCCTTGCCAGAAGCATCACAGTGAACCACAAATCTACTAGAACCATCTGGAATAATCAACACTGGCATTGATGTCAACCTGCTCTTCAACTCTACAAAAGCTTCGTTGCAAACCCCATTCCAGATGAATTTCTGATCCTTCCCTGTCAGCATAGTCAATGGCCCAGCTATCTTCGAAAAATTTTGGATGAATTTCGGATAATATCTAGCTAGACTAAGGAAACTTCTCACCTCTGAAACTGACTTAGTCACTGGCCAATCTTTCACTGCAGCAACCTTGGACGAATCAACTGAGATTCCTTCACCCGAGATGATATGCCCCAAAAAGGTAACTCAGTCAAGCCAGAACTCATACTTGCTGAGTTTCCCATAGAGTTGATTCTCCCTCAGAGTCTGTAGAACCAACCTTAAATGCTCAGCAAGTTCCTTTTTTTTTGAGAATACACCAAAATATCATCTATGAAGACCACCATGAATCTGTCCAAGAATGGGGAAAAAACCCTGTTCATCAGACTCATGAACACCGCTGGCGCATTCATGACTCCGAAAGGCATCACTAGGAACTTATAATGCCCATACCTTGTCCTGAACATAGTCTTCTGCACATCAGCCACTTTTACCTTGACTTGATGATACCCTGAGCGAAGATCCAACTTCGAAAAGATGTACGCTCCGCCCAACTGGTCAAATAAATCATCAATCTTGAGTAGTGGGTACCGGTTCTTCACAGTAACACTGTTCAGTTCTCGGTAATCAATGCACAGTTTGCGGCTTCCGTCCTTCTTGCTGATAAATAGGACTGGAGCTCCCTAAGACGAAACACTGGGTCTGATGAATCCCAAATCTAGAAATCCTTGGATCTGCACCTTCAACTCTGCTAGCTCAACTTGTGCCATCCTATAGGGACTCTTCGATATCGGTGCAGTACCTGGCTGAACCTCAATATCGAATTCTAAATCCCTATCTGGGGGTAGCCCAGGAAACTCCTATGGAAAAATATCCAGAAATTCCCGCACTACTAGAGGTGCGGCCTCACAGCCTGTGTGCAACTCCATTGCACAAGTCTTCTGATCAAATGCAGTCTTAGCTCGGCCAAGGGGTGTTTCCCCAGTATGAAACTCAAACTCTGTGTGACCTGGGATCTTGAATACAACTTTCTTGACTTGGCAATCTATGACAACATGGAACTCACCCAACCAATCCATACCGAGAATGATGTCGAATCCCGAATTCCCAATTACGATCAGGTCAGCCTTGATATCTGTGTCACCAATAACTACGGGGCTGCTTGCACTCCCAGGAACAGACAACAATACCGCCACCTGTGACAATGTTCCAAGCCATTGGCATGAAACTGCACTCCAACTGATGCCGACCCACGAAGCGGGAAGAGACAAAGGAATGGGTAGTTCCGAAATTAAAGAGGACATGAGCGGGAAAAGAACGAACTAGGATAATACCTAAGATAGAGTCAAAAGGCAAGGCAAGGGAAAAGGAATGACAATTAAGGGGTAAGAAATAGCAATGCAGAAAAGATAATATGAAAGAACAGAGTAAGACAATGAAAAAGGCAAAGGAAATAACAAAACAACAAAATACAATTTTTTTTTTTACCTACAATGACTCCTTCTGCCGTCTCAGCTTCTGTAACTGTCAGATTGTAAGCCTAACCTCTCCTGGGAGCAGCGGTCCTCTGATCGACCATCTGATGCTGAGGAGGGAGCGGTGGCCTGACCGGACCACGATCTGGTGCTCTCGGTTGAGTCGGACCCCTGGCTAGAAGAGCCATCTGCTGCTGCAGAAAATCTCGCACTGAGTGGTCAACAGCGCCACAGCCAAAACAACGGTGTTTCACCTTCCTGCAATCCTTGCGCTCATTCCCACAAGTCAGCAAATATCGCAAAAACCAACTCTCTGAGGAGCAACAGAAGAGTAGGGAGCTGCCCTGACCGGATGGGTTGGGAATCCCCTCCGATTGGCCCACCAGAATGCCTAACAGCAGCAGTAACGAGGTGCTGAATAGTTCGCTAGGAAGGAGTCAATCTGTTGCAGGACTGCTCCTAAGCTCGGGCTGCCTCAAGAGCTTCAGCATAGGTACGAAGGCGAAGGGAAATGAGATGCATCTGAATATCTTGATCACACCCAATAGAAATCTCTGAGCTCTATCCTTTTTGTTCGCCACCAAGGTGGCTGTGAAGCGGCTAAGCCTGGTGAATTCTGCCGCGTATTCGTCTACTGATCTGGCACCCTGTGTCAAGAGTCGCATGTTACAACATCACATGAACAATATGTAACAAAGTTCCAAAACACAGAACAAACCAACCCACCTGCTTCAGGGCAAAGAATTGCTGCTCCATCTCAACTCGAGTGATGCTGGGAAAGAACTTCTCTAAGAAGCTCCTGGTAAACATGGTCCAAGCAATGGGCCACTCGATCCTTTTGGACTCAGCCCTCCACCATATGTGGGCAAGGTCCTCCAACTGGATGCTCACCACATCCACACGATCAGCGTCAGCAACTCTCGCTACCAACAACAACTGCTCCGTCCTAATAACCACTGCTCGGCCTCAAGCGGCGTCTTTGTGCTAGATAATTTGTCAGGGTATAGCCTCATCAAGTTGCAACTTTACCCGGATGAGGAGGAAGAGCTACATGTGTGGGCACATTAGGAGTCGGGTTCCGGGCAGTCTCCAATGCGGCCATCACAAGATCACTGTGATTCTGCTGCATGTGGATCAACCGCTCCAGCACATTCGTAATAGCCTCAAGCCCAGGCTGTTCCTCTTGAGGACGGAAAGTGGAAGGACCTCTGCGAGCCATGGTCTACACAAATCTAAAAACAATTAGCATCCAGATCAAGTTGATTATCATTTGTTCATGTTACTGTATAGTCTGTGTACTGTTGAGCCAATCCTTGATCGAACCAAATTTTTCTAACATATTAGTCAAACAAATACATTATCCAAACCTCGGCTCTGATACCACTAAAAACTATGTCACACCCCGCTTCCTAAAAAGGAATACAGAATACGGATACGCGACATAATTCCAGCGAATGGCTTTCACCAATCATGAGCTGTAAGGATCTTTACAATAATACACAAGAATAATCAAGAATAACAGGAAGTAATCACCCACGTATGCATGAAACAAATTAATATAACCAACAGAATTATTTGAAACAAATAAAAAATTCTCAAATAATCAGATATGAAAACAACAAGTTATATGTTTTGGGACAAACTGCTCAATACAAGAATCATGTAGCAATAAATACAATTTATTCAAAGCAGGAAATAAGCTCAAGCAAGAAACTCCAGCCAATCCTAGAACACTTGGTCACTTACTCCTTCGGGCAACTGGTCACCGAAATCTACAAAATTGACAATTTGCAAGAAAAGAGAAAAAGAAACAATACGTCCGTCAGTGCAAGTTACGAGTCACATGTAGTGCAGGCAACAAGTATGAAAACAGATTAAAAAAATACACAGTAGTAACAAGAAGCAAGTACTGAAGTAAGCATATATAGAAGGAATGTGACAGCAAAAATATAGCAACTAACTCTTAATCAAGAAATCGAATTAAGTAGCACGGCAAGATAATAGGGTGCAATTAGCATGTAACAAGTGTCAAGTAGCATGCAAGCCAGTAACAAGTAACAAGTGTCAAATAGCATGTACAAGTAACAGGAATGGCAAGTGATCATGTTATTTTCAAGTCTTGTATCTAGTCCAATCTAGGTAGCATTTCATGCGTCCCAAATTTATACCACATGGTTGCTACAATCAAGCAAGTTGCATTTACATTTTGTACTGGATTATAGAGGGCAGTGTACTCAGGTAGCAAGTATCAAGTAATCACGTGTCAAGTATCAAGTATTAAGTATCAAGTGTCAAGTAATCATGTGTCAAGTATCAAGTGTCAAGTATCAAGTATCAAGTAGGATCCATGGATCCCTTCCGAGTATACCTATCTTATAGGAAGGTATGTATTCGGGTAGCAAGTGGGAAATACGGGCCACCTTCCAAGTACACATTTCTGTATTTTTCACTACTAGATCTTTCTCATTAACCCCAGCTTGATTTCTTGTTATTATCATTAAAGCAAGCATGAATGTGCACAAATAAGGCAAGAAAACATGGTAAGAAACATGGAACAAGTTCAAGTTGGATAGAATACATGAACGGGTGACAAACAACTCATAATAGACTAAGACAACGAGACTTTCAATTCTGGACAGCAAGACATAACTGCACAAAAATCAAGATTCTCATTGCCACAAGAATGCAAACTTGGATCCATCAGAAAATCTATAAACTAGACTCCCAGTCAAATCCATCACATATACACAAGTCATATAACAACTACAGCAACAAGGTTCAAAACATCGTTTTACACAGAATTCAAGTTCAGTCAGAAACTGCAATGTTTTATATATAAGCATGAAAACATCATAAAAACACACTAATTAAATCTAGGAAAAATCTGGAAGGTTCCTTAGTATATCTAGTCTCAGCATACAAAATTTCATAAAATTCCATTTCAGATAGCATAGTCAAATTAATTTGAAAAACAGATTGATGCAGCAAGTTTATGAATCTGAAATTCTGGACACAACAGTACCAAAATAGTGATAAATCACAAAATACAACTCAAAATTAAAATCCGTCAAAAGGTTGTAAAATAGACATACCAGGCTATATTTTATATTCACAAATTTTTAGTCAACAGCGACTGAAATCAGGTTGAAAATAGTGTTCTTTACTGAACAGCATGCAGTTTGACAATTATATGATTAGTTTCACAAGCATGAAGTAAATTATAAAAGTCATTAAACAATTCTACAAAAATTAGGGATTGATCTCAGTCATGTCTAGTCAAACTCAGAAAAATATTAAATCCAAATCTTCTTTTTAACATTAATTTTAAAATAATATAACATACAACGATCTCATAAAATATAATCTGGAAATTACGATACAATTGCGGTAAAACAACGATAACTCACACATAAAAAATCAAAACTGAGATCCGTTTAAAATTCTGAAAAATAGACATCGAGGCCTATAAATCATATTCACAAAATAATTTATTTTGCTGACCTTAACAAGGTCTAAAATGTTGAATCAAAACAGGACAGTAGCAAAATGAAATTCTTTTCATGCATTAAATCAAACAACACATCTACAATAGATCCAAATTAGGATATGATGTGAAATATGATATATTAGATATTCAAATCAACATGGCATGAGTAATAACAAGTCTACAACAACTTAACAAATCTAATATACTAAGCATGTAACAAATACACAACATATCATAGATCACGAAGAACATATATACATGCATCAAGAGTCTATCTAGATCTAGTTTATTTTCATGTAGTGTTTGCGACAACTATGATGATGGATCATGACTACGAATGGGATCAAAATTTAACAAGAGATCATTATGAGAACGAGCACAAAAATGCGAGCGAGACTACATGCGGTATTTTGTACTTGTATACAAACAAAAAGAATATACAAGTTACTTGCCTTAGGGTGTAGACGATGAATCTGACGAAAAGAATAATGGGAACGGATCCCGGGCAACAAACACAAGACACAGATCTTGATGTTGATGAAGATGATCAAGATCACGATCAGGAGGAGATCGGACAGCCAGATGTGCTTGATGATCAACCGCATGCACAACAGCAAGGGTAACGGCAGTGGGGGGGTCTCGGCGGAGGTCGAAGATGGTGACGATGGCATAGGACGGCAGACAGCGGTAGGCGGCATTGGGGTGGCTACTGTGGAGGCTCAGAATGAGGGGAAGTTGATGAGGGGGCTATCGTGGGGTGCGTGCTGCGCTCAGGAGTAGGCACGACACAGGCGACGACGCAATAGGGGATGGCAACGGAGGAAGGCAGATAACGAAGTCGATGTTGGTGAAAGAGGAAGTCGACGATGGTGATAGGGCTCAGGATAGGAGGCTGCGGGTGAGGGAAGGCCGAGAGGGGGCTCAGGGCATCGGGGAGGTGCGATAATGGGTTGAGCGGTGCGGTCACGGTGGCCAGAGGGCGGCTAGCGGCGATGGCCAGAAGGCGGGTGAAGGGGTTGGGGGTGAACACAGGGAGAGAGATGAGTTGGAGAGATAGATAGATTGTAGTTTAGGGTTTAGGAGATAATGACTGTAGAGGGGAAAAGTAACAAATTAGGTTGGGATTATAATGGAATTTTGGGTAAGTTAGGATTTGAAGAATCAGGGAAGATAATGAGAAACAAGATTTGCTTGTTAGACAGATATGAAGAGCGTGAGGGAGAGATTTGAGGGAGACTGAGTAAAAGAGGGTACTGGCTAGCGGGTCTAGGATCCAATAGGGCGAATAATAGGGTTCATACAAGATAGATTGAGTTAGAAATCGGATCTAATAGGGCAGAAATAAATAATAAACAATTAGGCCATGAATACTTACATCTAGAATCAAATAAATCATCCAGAGATAAATAATCGACAGAAAATAATTTGAATGAAGAAGATTGGAATCAAAGAACTGAATTGACGACAAAAAGAATAGATGGATTTATTGAGAACAATGAAACAGTTACACGGTTCAGAAGGAACAAAAGAATACAACCAGAATGAATACTCAGGAAATACAAATACATCACAAAAATACAAGAAAAGGGATACAGGAGTTACACTTCATCAAAGATAAATGTATAAAATTATGTAGTCCTACAAATATGATCAAAGATTCTCAATTGGAATCAAGAACTAGCCTTACTGGCACTTAAAACTTTAATGGCAAATGAGTCAAGAAAACTCTTTAGTAGACAGTGAAATAAATTTGTTGTTATACAATAATAATTTAAATTAGTTGATTTTCCAAAAGGGACTAAAACTATAGTAAGTAAGTGGGTATTTGTAGAAGAAAATTAATTTTGATTGTTCAGTAGAAATTTTAATGTAATTTTAGTAGCTAAAGAATTGACTAGATACTGACGTCTACTCATATGTTTGTCCTATTGTTACAATAATGATTCTTCTTGCCCTTACATCTATTAAAAATTTTGTTATTCATAAAAATGTTTCAACAGTTTCGTAGTAAAATGTTTTGTACCAAATATATTGTACTGAAAAGTTTTGTATTTAACAATTTTGTACTAGAAATTTTTGCACTAATATGTTTAGTGAACAAGATATACAAATCGGTAAAATCAGTGTATATTTTAAAACATATATTAAAAATTGAGGAACGAATAATTTTACAAAATTTTAAAGAGCTTAGATTTGAATCAAAATATTTAGATAAATTTACTGAATTTTGTGGTGAGTCAAATGTGATTGCTATCATTTATTTGTGTATTGTTGACGTGCTTGTTGTTGGAAGTGACATCTCAATCATAAATGAAGTTAGACCTGTGATATCCAAAAAATTCAGCATGAATCACCTAGGTATTGTGCACATCATATTAGGTATAAGGGTAAGTTTCGGTTGACAAGGGATAATCTTTAGTCAAATTCATTAAATCGGTAATGTGTTCCAGAAGTGGGGATATAGTGACTGAAAGTGTGTTTTGAAACACATTATGATTACGATAAAAGGTTGACACCTAATAATGGTGCAACTATGAGACAGTTAAATCATTTTAAACTTATTAAAAGTCTCATGTGTATAAAGATTTGCACTAGACTGGACATAATATTTGAGGTGGGTATGATCTGTAGATTCACTAGTAATCTTATTAATACACATTGGAGTACCCTTAAGTGGCTGATGAGATACCTAAGAGGTATTCAAGGGTTTGCTTTGTGCTACTCTAGCCATCCTTCAGGATTAAATGGATGATCTGATAAACTATAGTGCTCAGAATTTAGTGATAATCAACAACTAGTGGACATGTGTTTATACTAGGAGGAGCAGAAATATTACGAAGGTCAAAAGGAAAACAAAAAATTGCTCTATCATCTATTGAGAAATTTAAAGCAAACTCTCTGATTCTGTAATGCGACTATCAATCTACAATGCAGTGTTGCTCATAACTCACTCTATAATGATAAGATGAGTACATTAGGGCTGAAAGAAGCTTAGCTAAACTTCATCATAAATAAAATGTAATTGAGACAAAGTATAGCTAATGCACTAACTAAGAGACCTGAAAGTGGTCTGATTATCAAAATAGGGGGGGGGAGATGAAATGGGGTTAAAAGCTATTGAGCTGAAAGCTTGAACATACTAGTTCAAACTTAGTATCTAATTGATTTAGAATCTAATTGAAGTTATAGAGAAGTTCAAACTTAAGCAACAATTTTAGGCAGTTAGCATGCTTTAGATAATTTAAAAAGTTCAATGTAAATTTTGTTAATATATTACTTCATTCTAAATTTGATGATGCTATATATTCTCCTGACTTACTTAGAGTCATCTCATTATTTCAAAAGAAAGCATAAAAACTTTTCGATGTGTTTCCGATTTTTATAATTGTTGTTATATCATTCCAAATTTGATGATATATCTCTTTTATGGATTCATGATTCAGAATTTAACCATAATTGATTTGACTATTTTATCATTCCAAAATGAAACATAGTATAGTTCTTGTGAAGAAATTATAATAGTTTTCATTCTGTATTATTTTGTTAAAGAAAATTAATTATGATGCTTGTGTTACATTTTTGCTAAACTAATTTTGAATAGTGCTAAGTTCTTTTGTGTAACTAGATACTTTATTGAATTCGCTAGAATATTAGAGATTTGTCTTGTGATATTCTTATTTGAAATATGCTAGCAAAGATGAAGAAGTTGAATATGTCAACATAGATTTTAAAATAATGATTTGCCCAAAACGGAGGAGTAAACATAAAGCAGTGTACAAGAATAGAGTTTCAGCTTATTTCTCTCAAGAATAAATTTGTCACTTATTTGATAAAACTTCTTTTTAGTTTAAGATGCTTGTGTTCATTGAGCTTAAAACTCTTATTTTGTTCTTGAAGTTTATCTGTTTTAGTTGATTTTATAACTATGACAGATTTCTCCAGTTGGTTTAGTCATTGTAAACTATTTTGCTGTGATATGGTTTGAGAACTTTTTAATTATTTTGGTTTAATCTTATTTGAACTATTTAGATTTATAATTGATTTAGTCCTTATGAACTGTACTTTCTGTGATGCATTTTTCTATTTAAAGACTATTATCGGCTAGTCAGCTTTATATTGAACTGATGAGATCATCCAGTACGCTTATATATTGAGAATATAGGAGGAGATTGTTGAATATATAGGTATATATTCTCACTGTTTGAATAATATTATTTGTAGTATTATTCTATGGATAACACGTGTGTTATACATATTAATTGTATAGATATCGGACCACGGGTTGAGTGGGTTGGGAACCCAGTATCCAAACCAGTATTTATTCTATAAATACTGCCTTGTGATAATAGTCTAAGTATTTCATTCTTGATATCTATGATAATATCTCAAGCAGCTTAGTTTAAAATATTAACCATAATTTCTTTTCTTATTATATCTCATAATCTTCAATAGATAGAAGAAATTTTTCTTCTAAATAAGAAAGTGCAAAACAAAATTTTCTTAAAATACAACCCCAATATTTACAAACACTAAGAAAAATGTAATAAAGAGCTTATCAGAATTTTTCATATACCAAGAAATTAAAAGATTAGTTTGAAAAGTCAAAAAGCGATTTAAAGCAGGGACATCAATTGCTCTTATAAGTCCTGGATTATGTGCATAACCACTTGGTCTTATCACATGCCTACTCATCATATTTAGGGTTGATCGAATTATGATATTGGTTAATATGAGAATCCAAAAGCATAATCACGTTTGTGTCTCACTCAATTCCAAATTGATCAATAAGATCAATTATTTTGTTAATTAACATCATGGTTCTTTTGACATGAACTCCTTCCTGCATGTGCAACCTGGTACTAACTAGAGAAAGAGCGAATGAGACAAATGATAAATTATAGTAGCATGTTACTACGTTAGGTATAAGTGCAGGATGTGATCTAATAATGACAGCTATATCTTGTCTTCATGTCACGAAAATCTATCCTCCAAGAAACAGTTGATTTTTTTTCCGTTATGACCCACTTTTTGAAAATATCCACCAAACTGACCCCCTTTCAAAAATATTTACCTAACTAATTCAGTTTTGGACACATTAGCATAACACTTTTTTGAAAAAAAAACGACATAGATTAATTGCATGCCGTTCTTCCAAAAAAATTGCATCAATACATTTTTTAAACAAGTATGAACCTTCTGACTTGAAAAAAACTTCAAGTGCTGAAACAACTTATAAATGATGTGATTATTCCCAAGAGCGGCATTCACATTATTAATATCGTTGTTGGAGATAACAGTATCAGTTATAATACTTATTAAACTCTCAGCCTTCACATTAGTTCTTCCAAATAATGATAAGAGCTAACTGTTTCCGCCTTAGAAAAACGGCAACAGTTCACAGAAATAAATTAGTCAAGTATAAATAATAAAATAAACTGTTGCTGCTGTTCCAAAAAACGACATCAGTTATCCTTAGCAATGAATATTATCACTGATGTCTCTATATCTAACAACAACATCTGTAATGCAAATGTTGTTGTTCGGGATAACGGTATTAGTTATAAGATTTTTCATACTTGAATTTTTTTTTCTAAGTCAGAGATAGTACACGATTGAGAATAAGTTGACTGATGTCGTCATTCCAAATAGCGACATGCAAATTTTTTTTAACAGTGCCACTATTGGAAATAACGGTATATAAATAACCTATACTGTTATTTCAAATAACGGTTAATGCTGACATATTCGAAATTGAGTCAATTGGATAAATATTTTTGATACTAGGTCAGATTGATCAATATTTTTAAAAAGTGGGTCAGTACGGAAAAAATTTCGAAACGGTTAAGAGTTAAAAAAAAGTTGTGAACCTAATTTATTGAAAGGGTAAATGTCAGGCGCCGAAAAAAATTATCCTCCTATAAATTAGATTCATAACTTTTTTTTTTAAATTTTAATAAAACTTGGACAGGTGCTTGGAGGATAGTTTTTCGTGACATGAAGATAGGATATAGCTGTCATCATTAGATCATACCCTGTTTCTCTAACTGAACATCCTGCTCTTATAGAATTTTTTTATCAGAATGACCCACTTTTTAAAAGTATTTATCACACTGACCCGCTTTTGAAACTATTTACCCAAACGTACCTATTTGCTATCTCAGATAGCGAGCTTGGCGAAACGATCTTTAATATCTCAGATTGCGAGTGTAGGTTTTTTGCTTTCTACAGAACTTGTCAAGAAAACTGGGGGATATACAAGGCGAAGACTCGCAACCACACTCACTGTCTAAGACAGCGAGTGACGCTTTGATTTTTTTTATAAATCAAACACGCTGCCTCATCTCTTCACTTCTCTCTCTCTCCAGCGACTCTCCCAACTCTGAAACTCAAAACTCTAGCTTCCAAATTGGACCCCTCACCCATAAAATTCCTTCAAAATCTCTTTTGACCCAGCTCACCACTCGTAACCCTCTATACTTTCACTCTAAAAATCCTAAACCCATCACCCAACATTCAAATGATACACTCACGATCTCAGATAGCGAGTTTCTTTAAACCAAGCTCGCTATCTGAGATAGCGACTGTGATATTGAAATGTTTTCCAGAGACCTGAAGTCTCTAGAAAAATCCAAATGATACTCTCACTACATCAGATAGCGAGTTTAGCGAGCCTTTGTATGTTATTTTCTTGAGTATAGACATAATCTCAATTTTTACCTATATACATATAATCTCAAAACACACTTACAGTTGACATATAATATTTCAAATACTAATATAGTATCTGTATCTCAAACTCATCCAATCGTAACAACCAACCAAAATAATACATAACAAAATTTCACAATTTGCATGTTGGGTGATGAGTTTAGGATTTTTAGAGTGGGAGTATAGAGGGTTATGAGGGATGAGATTGATCAAAAAAGATTTTGAAGGGATCTGGCATCTTCGTGAGTACATCTACGGAGGTGTACCCTTGAAGGGGTATACTAGAATCGGTGAGATTGGGTAAAGATCAGTTCAACTAGAAGAAGAAGCTATTGTTCTAAGTATTCTTTGCAAGTGGAATTTATTAGAGTTTGGAGATGAGTAACACATCATGTGATAGCACTCGTATGCAATCCAAGGTGGAGTTTGTTAGGATTGTGTCTTGTATACTCATGGTTCAGATTAGAAGAAGGTCAGATGAAGCACAGAGGTCGAAGCGTCGAAGTGAGTAGAAGAAGAAAATAGCAGCAGCAAGGTGTAGGCATAGTTGCGACTGACTGTCCCAAGTTATGGTCGACCGCACTCCCCGACCGCACCCCCCCCCTCGACCGCTCGTAGTACAAGGATTGTTCGAGAGAGGGACGATCGACCGGTCTTGTTGGACGATCGATCGATCGCGGCGCTGTGTTCGTTTTGGGCCTCGATTTGTTAGGTCGTTTCAGCCCAATCTTCAACTCCAAGTTAGATCATACGACTCCTATTCAGTTACTTCTTTTCCAGGTTATATCGGACGACTGAGAATCAAGATTAGATCTAGGTTTTCTCTCTATTCTTCTATATATATTGTAAACTCCTCCAATATGAGAGGTAGTACTTCATAGATTATTTTCTCCATTGCAAAGAGAGGCTCGAGAGAGAGATAGTTCTTAGTGGGTGAGTTTAATTCCTTGTATTGAGTAAATCAGTAAATCCTTGTAATCTCTTCTAGTTAAATATCAGATCTCCTTATATTTTCCCCTAGATCAAGTAAAAGCTAATCGGAATAAATCCTCGTTGTGTTTGTATTTGGATTGGTGGATCTACTTGCTTGCTCAATCGATTCGTCTCATCTCTTCGACTTCCTCATTACTCTAATTAGTTTCGCTGCGACAACGGGCGTTGGTTGACGCCCCAATCCCAACAACTGGTATCAGAGCTTCAGGTTGCCGAGTCCCTTGGTTAAGATGACAGGTCACAGTCTTTTGAAGATCATGCAGTTCAATGGAAAGATCAGTGAAAGGCCATCCGACATGAAGGAGGATGTTTGGGAAGATATTCGTGAAATAGCCATAATTCTGATCCGACTATCCTTAGCGGATGATGTCAAGTGCAGATTTCTGGAAAAAAACTGACGCGGTGAGTTTGTAGGAAAAACTCATAGCTGACTAATCTGGTTCATCGTTATTAGATCAGACGCATTGGAAGAGAAAGTTGTTCCGTTTATCTATGAAGGAAGGTACCGATCTCCAAGACCACATTACTGAGTTCAATAAGATATTATCTGAACTTAAGGTAATTAACGCGGCTGTGTGTGAGGAAGATAAAGCTTTCAACATGATATATTCACTGTTGGATTCGTACAAACTTTTGATAACTACCATGCTATACGGTAGATCTACCAAGGAGAGTATTTCGGTAGATGGTGAAATCAAAGCATTGAAGGAAGATCAACTTAGGAAGGAGACCCATAAATCATCATCATCTATTCCTAGAAGTTGTCTAGCAGTGGATGGTTCTTCAAGGGAAAGACAAAGTGCTTTACAAAAGGATTCGATCCGTTGCCGTTATTACAAGAGGCCAGGGCATACGATTGTTGGAAATTGCTGAATCAAGAGAGCGCAAAGAATGAGAGTTCAACCGCTAATGTGGTTAGTGCCTTTGATTCAGGTGATTCGTATCTTCTTGTTTTGAATTCTTTAGAAGTGGATTCTAGTTGGCTTCTTGACTCAAAGAGTTCATTCTCATATTTGCTCCAAGAGGGAGTTGTTTTCTACTTATAAGTCTACTACAGGGCGTTGTGTGACAACGGAAACTGGGGAGATTTGTGAAGTTGTGGGTGAGGGGACAGTTGAGTTGAAGATGCCGGGTCTAAATTTGTTCACTTTAAGGGATGTTTTTCATGTTCCTCTATTGAAACGGAATCTGATTTTCTTGGAAACTCTAGATGCACGTGGTTGTAGGTACATAGCTCGAGGTGGAGTTTTGTCTGTTTTTCAAGATCATCGTGAGGTGATTAGAGGTACGAGAGTGGTTGGGCTAAGACAACACAATCTCTACAAACTTTAGGAGATTCGAAAATCCTTTGCAGGGGTTGCTAGTTCTTTTCCCGTTATTCCCGCAAGCTCAGCTAGTTTGCCGCAACTAGATTCATCGAGACGACACCACGACGTTCGAATATCGTCGAGAGGTGGAGAAAGCTTAAGGGTAGGTGGAGTTCGTGCAGAGTTTGGCATCTTCGTGAGTACATCTACGGAGGTGTATCCTTAAAGGGATATACTGGAATCGGTGAGATTGGGTAGAGATTAGTTCAACTAGAAGAAGAAGCTATTGTTCTAAGTTTTCTTTGTAAGTGGAATTTATTAGAATTTGGAGGTGAGTAACACATCATGTGATAACACTCGTATGCAATCCAAAGTGGATTTTGTTAAGATTGTGTCTTTTATACTTGTGGTTCATATTAGAGGAAGGTAAGATGAAGCACGGAGGTCGAAGCATCGACGTGAGTAGAAGAAGAAAACAACAACAGCAAGGTACAGGCATAGTTGCGGTCGACTGTCCTAAGTTACGGTCGATTGCATCCCCTGACCGCACCCCCCGATCGCTCGTAGTACAAGAATTATCCGAGAGAGGGATGGTCGATCGGTTTTGTTGGACGATCGACCGTTCGCGGCACTGTGTTCATTTTGGGCTTGGATTTGTTAGGTCGTTTCAGCTCAATCTTCAACTCCAAGTTAGATCGTACGGCTCCTATTCAGTTACTTCTTTTCCAGGTTATATCGGACGACTGAGAATCAAGATTAGACCTAGGTTTTCTCTCTATTCTTCTATATATATTGTAAACTCCTCCAATATGAGAGTTAGTACTTCATAGATTATTTTTTCCATTGCAAAGAGAGGCTCGAGAGAGAGATAGTTCTTGGTGGGTGAGTTTAATTCCTTGTATTGAGTGAATCAGTAACTCCTTGTAAACTCTTGTAGTTGAATATCAGATCTCCCTATATTTCCCCCCGGATTAAGCAAAAGCTAACCGAGATAAATCCTCGTTGTGTTTGTGTTTGGATTGGTGGATCTACTAGCTTGCTCAATTGATTCGTCTCATCTCTTCGACTTCCTCATTGCTCTAATTAGTTCCGCTGCGATAACGGGCATTGGTTGATGCCCCAATCCCAATAGAAATCATGTCAAAAGAACCATGATGTTAATTAATAATAATTGATCATATTTATCAATTTGAAATTGAGTGAGATACAAACGTGATTATGCTTTTGGATGGTCATATTAACCAATATCATACACTCTCCATTTTAAACTATAAGTGATTCTAGTTTTTTTTTTGGTTTCAAAATCTATATAATAAAACACAAAAAAATCTATCAAGTGGCTCTCCTTTAATAGGATTGAAATCAATGGTCCAGATCTAACCTCCCAAAATATATTTTCCTGCCCAAAAATTCTCCCCCAAAACAACTCATATATTTATTTATTTATTTATTTATTTATTTATTTATCTCTCTCTCTTCCCCTGTCACGTCTCGCTTTCCAAAAGAGAATACAGAATATGGATACGTGACAAAAGCTCAGTGAATGATTATCATCATCCATAATCTGTTCAAGAATCTTTACAACATTTCACAAGAATAATCAGAGTCAGAAGCAAAAGAATCAACTAAGAATACACATATGAACCAAAATACCAACAAGAATACTTGAAACTAAATATATTAATCTCAAATAATCCAGATTTGAATAAGTCCTGGGTCACATTGCCCAAATACAAATAAATTCAAGTATAAGATGCAATTGTTCAAAGCAAACAATAAGAAAGAATAATAGCAAAATTCAGTACTAATATCTCATATCACCAACACCATCTGGTACCTGTTCTCCAAAATCTGCAATTTAAGAATTGTATGAATAGGAAAAAGAAAACATACTCCCGTTAATGCAAGTTACGGTCAGCTTGTAATGCAGGATACAAGCACATGGGAAAACTAATTAATCCATATGGAATAAGCATGATAACAAAACATAACAACTAGCATGGTAAGATGAACAAGTACAAGTGGCATATATCAAGTGTCAAGTGAACAAGTATCATGTAAAAAAATAACAAGTATCACGAATCAAGTATCACAAAATCAAGTAACAAGTAACAAGTGTTAAGTAGTCAAGTACAAGTATCAAGCAATCATGTTCAAGTCTTGTATTATTACTATCTCGGTAGCACTTCATGCATCCATCATTTTAATACATGGTTGCTACAGTCAACAGTATTTTATTTTAGATTTTATAGTGGATCATATAGGACAGTGTACTCAGGGACAAGCCTAAAGAAATCAATTATCAAGTATCAAGCCTCAAGTATCAAGTAAACAAGCCTCAAGTATCAAGTATCAAGTATCAAGTATCAAGCCTCAAGAGTGAAGTATCAAGCCACAAGTAATAAAATATCAAGCCTCAAGTAACAAGTATCAAGCCAAGTATCACATAGGATCAATAGATCCTCTTCTGAGTGCACGTTTCTGTATTTTCCACTATTAGATCTGTCCCTTTAACCCCGGCTTGGTTATTTATTATTAATATCAAACAAGCATGTATGTGTCACGAAACAGGGCAAGTATATCATGGTATGATCAAGTAACAATTTTTCAAGTTGCAAGATAAACATGTATGGGTGAAAGATAACACACAAAAGGATAAAATAACCAAATTTCTAGTTCAGGACAGCAAGATCATACTGCAGTAAAACTGAGATTCCTGTTGTTATAAAAATGCAAATATGAATCCGTCTAAAGGTCTAGAAAATAGACTCCCGACCAAATCCAGCGAATATATATAAGTCATATATTATTTCAAAAAAAATATAACTCAAAACTGATTTGAATCCAGTAAACACGTTTAGCCAGAAATCAGAAAATCGTATTCAAAGTGAGCAAAACAGTATGAAAACTCATTAAATAAATCCACAAAAAATCTGAGGTATTCCTCTATATGTATAGTAATAGGAAACCAAGTTTCATAATTTTCCAATAAAAATAGAGTAGTCAAGTAAAATCAGAAAATATCAAGATGCAGTAGTTTTGTAAATCTGAAATCACAAACACTGCAGTACGAAAACAGCAATATCTCACAAACCATAAGTCCAAATCCAAATCTGCCAAAAGGGTATAAAATAGATACAGTAGGATAACTTTCATATTCGAAAACATTTTAGAAACATCAAGTAGAAATAGTTCGAAAATCAAGTTCTTTACTGAACAGTGGTAAAATTCTGCCTGTAAAAATTTTATTTACATGCATGAAAAGGGTTGTAAAACTTCTCAAATAAATTCACCAAAATTCTGGGAAACCCCAATCAAGTCTAGAATTAGTGTACAATATTTCAGATCAAAATAATAATTTTAATACCATAATAAAAATAGATTACTCTTCAGAATTCATAGAAAACAGAATATGAAAATCTTTCGACACAACTATCGTAAAATTGACATAACTCACAAACCAAAAATCGAAACTGAGATCCGTCAAAAAGGTTCAAAACTAGACAGAATTCTCTACAGTTCATGTTCACAAAATATTTTCAAATACTGACCTTAATAAGGTCTAAAATACTGATCAAAACTGAAAACCGGCAAAACTGAAAATATCTCATGTGCACAAAATCCACTAGCTCACATAGAACTCATCCAAAATACAACCAAACACGAAATATGGTGTACAAGATGTCCAACAACACGGTATAGGATATTTCATAAGTCCACAACAAGTCTACCACGAATAACACGAACGAGCACAAGATAACACATGAACAACGTGAACAACACGTATATATGCAACAAGATATGGTCAATCCTAGGTTATATCATGTCATGTATGTCGTGAGGCAACTACGGTCAAATCATCACTATAGAAACAATATCAACAAGAGATTTCACACACAAATTGTCTCTAGAATCCAACTATACTATAAGCGGTATTTATTACGTGTAATGAACAAGAACTCAAGCAACGAACCACGGTAACACACGCAAGAGCACGGGGAACGGGGAAACGAGACGACGACCACGGAACAGCGACGGCGGTTGGCGGTGCTGGTTGCGTCGCTGGCTGTTGCTATTGCTGGGCGCCGAACAGAGACAAAGATAGAGCAGGAGGCAGGGAAAGGGCGACAAGGGGTGCTAGGGTGCAAGGGTGGTCGGGGCTCTGGGTCGAGGAGGTGCAGTCGGGAGGATAGAGAGAATGGGGAAGGACACGAGCGGCTAGGGCTTCACGAAGAGAAGGGGAAAGATCGGGGTTGCATGGGTTTATATATAAATGAAGAGGTAAGGTTTTGAGAACAGGGGAGAGGTGGCACTGGGTCAATCGGGTCGGGTCTGCATGGGTGCAACAGGTGGGTTTTGGGTAGTTTAAGTGGGAAATAGTTATAGGATTAAGTATAATTGGTTAATGGGTATATATATAATTGGGTTATGGGATTTGAAAACAGGGTATGGTTATAATTAATTGGACTTTAGAGAAAACTGGGTGTGGGTTTATTAGTTGTAGGTTAATAGATGATGGGTTTGGATATCAAGTATAAGATTTAAATTAGAGTATGACAAACAAATGGTTATAGAATAATTAGGAACCCAAAAGAAAAATATACCAAGACAGAGCAAATGAACAAATAATAGGAGATAATATAGAGGCTGAACAATCTAAATAAAGAGGATCAAAATAACAGTTCGATCAAAAGG